>LR551134.1:0-69065 GCA_900536415.3 Caenorhabditis sp. 38 MB-2015
GTTGCCTCACTTCTTTTCCGCCTTCGATCCAATCGCCTACGATTTCGGCTTCCGATATTTTTATCTAAATGTAAAAGTGCATCTAGAAGCGGTGGCCAATTGGATGAGCGCCGCGGCGATTTGGTTAATCCTAGCTGTTTCAATCGAGCGATATTTGATCATCAAATCCCCGTTGAGAGCAAAATTGTACTGGCAAAGGGGTAAAATGGTGGTGGTGCTCTCCTCAATATTTGTCACCACAGCTCTCCTCACAATGTATCATTACTTCGAGTTCGATTGTAACATCACCGAGTTCTGCAATGGTACTCAGCTGTACCATTTCTGCTCCTACTCTGGTGATCGACATCGGATCAACTACAAAAACGATGTATATGTAACCCCCAGTGAGGTGGAGAAATGGCTCCTGATGTTCTCAATGTTTGCCAACGCCGTGTTCGTTGTGTGCTTGCCAATTATTCTTGTTATTATTCTGAATATTCTTATGATCCAGCAACTTCATAAAAGTTGGACATCTCCAAGAATGGAATCTATGCGCGGTACAATTACTAGGACACAAAATGTGAGTACCTCAGAGCTATTAAACAATATCTTGTTGGTATATTTCCAGCGACAACGTCAACGTGTAACAATAACCGTCATAGCCATCGGTCTTTGTTTTTCCTTAACACAAGGACCATCCGCTTTCATAGTACTCATTAATAGATTCGTTGGGCTCGAATTCAATGAGACACTGCTAACATTCACAAAGTAAGGTACACATTATAGAAAACCTTATGTATATATTTTTTGTAGTATCACAAATTCACTTGTAATCACTGGAAAGACACTGAACTTCATATTATTTTGTTTATCGTCAGCGCATTTTCGACGAAAATGTTTTGTTTTGATATATAGGAAGTTTCCGAAGGTGAGTGAGATTATCTGAAGCTAGAGTATGGACTTAGCTAGCTCTAGTTGGCCAGTTCAGATTCATGTCCCGGATTAGTATACCAAATTAATTTCTTGATCCAGTGCCATCTCCAGTAAACATTTAGGTACATTTCTGTACTAGTCATAAGTTGTTATTTAAGTACATATGGGCTTTAGAGAGTCAATATCTGGTCAGGTGAGTGTCCTGAAGAATTACACCTTTGTACTATAGGTTATGTGACTTAAAGCAACACCTGAAGCTAAAATGCATGTCTGTATTAATGATCAATGATAACAAATACTAAAAGTATGACGTGTTCTTTATTACGGACAAAAAAATGATTATGAAAAGTTCAAAAATGACCGAGTTTGAGTTTAATTACTCAAGTTTGAGGTAAACTCTCAGACTTGGTCAATTGACCGCCCTCCCGTTGTTGAGGTGGAATGAGGGATGCGTTTTAGCCATATGGTACATACATACCAAGGTTTCCGGCTGAAATTCTCCTTTATGAAGCTTCTCAATGAGAGAACCCGATGATTTCTTTACGATCTGGTGTGACCTGCCATATGGCGCCTATCAATCAAGGCTGTCGGTACTAATCACTAGAGAGTAGAGGGTGAGGGAAAAACCTCTGCCTTCGATGGGCTTGACGAGGTTAGTTTTGGCTTGTGGCGGTAAAACTCCACTTCCCCTCAAACCCGGGGCAATGTGGGTTTACCAATGCCGCAGTTATTACGGTGCCGAGTCATGACTCAGTCTACGTGTTTAACTATCCTTCTGGGTAATTATATAAAGACCTTGACTTATCCCTATAACACCCAAAACTAGTCGGATAGCTGTATCCTCGAGATACACAATCTGACGCACAGGCGGACGAGCAAAAAAATAAGAAAATTTTCCTTTTTTCTGAAAAAAAAGCGATTCACGAAAAAAAGGAAAAATAAGCAATTTCAGATGAATCGTGGCGAAACCATTTCGATTAAATAGTTGCGACAAATCATCGTCGACAATCGGATTTACGTAAAGGCGCAACTATTTAATCAAAATGGTTTCGCCACGATTTTTTTGCTTGTGAATCACTTTTTTTCAGAAAAAAAGGAAAATTTTCTTATTTTTTTGCTCGTGAATCATCCTATAAAAAGGCGAAAATCGTTTTGAAAATTCTTCTCAGCACAAAGTGTGTCAACACTCTGGCCGCATACATTTTAATTGACGACTTTTTATTTGAAAATGTGGAGAGACACCTCGTGGAAAATCAGAAAAAGTTCACGTAAAAAATAAAAAAATTTCTTCTTTTTAAAACGTGTGTTGAGGAGGAAATTCAAATCTGATTTCCCATGTTAAATTCACATGGCTGAAACTCACTTTGCTTAAAATATTGTGATTTCATTTTTTGGGATCCTAATTTTAACAAGTTTAACTTCATTTTCCATGTGTTGTCTATTTTTTTGGGTATCGATTTTTAGGGTAAATTCAATGTATACATTTTAGTACATACCTGTACGTACCATGAAAAATGGTTGGCTAGAACGGTTGGTAGTCAATTTAAAAGTACATATCTGCTCATACAAGTGCCCCCCAGTAGTATATCAATTTAAATATGTTAGGCTATTCCACACAGTTGATTAATGGTACACTAGGGGTTTTAAATGTATATATTTTAGTACAGTCATGTACAACATAAATAAAAATTGACTGAATCGATGCGCAGAGTCAATATATAGTATTTGAATCATCCCCCCATAATATATCCCACTAATCATAGCCTCAACTAAACTAATGCACCATGTTCCAGTTGTTCGAGAATAACATTGGTCAAAACCTTCTCAACCACCATCGTTGCAATTCGGTGGATCGATCCTCGTCCGTCCGAACACTTCGCAACTCCACATCCACATCTCCTCCACAACACCAACAACCCCTTCTATCCACCGAATCATCGCCCGAAACATGCACAAAATGTTCGACACCGCCCCGAAAACCAATGCGATCTATATCGGAGACCGCCACCACGACGAGACCGCCCAATTATCGACATCGACAGGACTCGCAAATGTCCGAAGGATAACTATTTTTTATTATTGTGTACATATTTATTTGTAAATTATTGTTGTGAGAAAAAAAATGTATATGATATATTTGAGAAAAGAACATTTTCTCACGTGACATCAGGAAAAATAGATGAAGCGCGAAAAAAAAAACAAAAATAAAAAGTACACTACATTTACCATACATCATTGCCTCACTTTGTGTTGACATAAAAACACAAAATCATCCTAATTTCAAAAAATCCCTTCTTATGTGCATTAGATCGTTGCATTCTTGATAGATTACAAGTTGAATATTGATCATTTGTTTGATGCACCATGTCGTTATTATCGATTATTATCGACCACTTGTCGCCAACGTAGGCTTGTAAAAACTAACGCCCGTTCGCCCGTGCCAGTTTGCCTGTACGCCCGTTCATCCGTTTACCCGTTCGCCCGTTCGGCCGAACGCCCGTTTGTCCGTTTGTCCGGTCATTTGTTCGAGACAAATAATGAAAGAAAAACAAAAAAAAGACAAACGTGCTCGGGGGAAAATCAGCATAGATGTCGCAGCGGCTGCGGCATTTTTTACTCTTGGCGCAGGCCTGCTACCATTTTTAGCAGGCCTGCTACAAATTTCAAGATATTTTTTTTGACGCGGGCATATGGCAGCCACTGCTCATTTTGTCGCAGAAGTGACGCAGGCCTGCTACATTTTGGCGCAGGCATGTCGCAGCTGCTGCGACATCAAAAAGCGCAGGCCTGCTCAAAATTGTAGCAGACCTGCTATTTTTTCCCCGAGTGCAAACGGATGAACGGGCGAACGGGCAAACGGGCGAACGGGCGAACGGATGAACGGGCGCGGGCGAACGGGCGTTCGTGTTTTCGGGCGTTCGGGTGAACGGGCAAACGTGCAAACGGGCGTTTCGAAAAACGGGCGAACGGGCGGCCCGTTCGCCCGATTTTGCAACCTTACGCCAACGTCAACCGAGAGAACGGATGCATTTCGTAAAGAACTCGGCCGACTGCGACTCGAAACCTAAATTTCAAACGGTCACTTCTTTCTGAACAACCTAATAGATCTTTAGTATACCTGATCTCGTTAATGATCTCAGTACATTGACGGTTACAGTTTATCATTTGGTCGATGCACCATGTCAAACAGAGTCACATGAGTCACAAAGGTGTGCTCTAGGTTTGTGGAAAAGTCTAAGTTGACAAATTCTAAACTTCATATTTCATATTCGGTATACATGGATCTTTAGTATACCTTATGCCTCCATTTATAATGATAAATTAAAAGTTAACTACTTCGAACTTTTGGGCGATGCAGCATGTTGCAGAGCAAAACAGTACAGTCATTAAAGATGTTTGTGGTATAAAATTCACAGGGAGTAATGTATATCATTGATCACTGATTGGTACAGTGGAAAATCGACATTTTGGTCGATGCACCATGTTGCAAAGCAAAACGGTACAGATAATATTAAACAAAAACTGAAGGTATTCAGGTTTTTTTCAGATTTGATCTACAGAAACTGTCTATTTCAGTTTCTATACAAAACCTTGGCCACGAGATTTCTCTTCTAAATGTCACAAAAAATCGAATTGACAATACACGTGGATCACAGTTATATAGTATACAAAACATAGCTAGCAGCAAAACCTGCTAATTGTCGGCGGCTACTTCTTTGAACGGCGTCTTTGGCTTTTGAGAAATCAACCGCATCTTCATCAAAACCACTTTATTTTTACAAATAGAAAATCACACGTATTATAATATTATTTATACCCACTTTTCTTTCGAAGCTTTTATTGATTTTTCAAACCACAGTGTTTCGCACATCTGGTCGACTAATACTCGTTGGCGGGGTTGGAAGAGGACTATCGATCGATGGGATCGATATCAGTGGGATGTTGGGCTTCGATCCTTTCATGCTTGAATTGCTCACTTTTCTAGATGTTGAAAAATTTCGAGAGCATGGTGAATAGACTAGTGATGTCTTTTGTGTGTAGTTTGATCGTGATCGATTGTATTCAGCTCTAAAAAAATTACTTTTCAACCTTTAAAATAGAGGATATATATTTTGTTAGCACAACATGCAAAAAAAAAGCAGCTAGGTTAGTACAGTACCTAACAACTTACGATATATTCTGATTACCTCGCCATTTTTGCATTGCCCCGTCCAGCATAGAACATCGTCGAGCACCAGAATCTACACGTCATGCCCAGTCTTCTACGGAATGTCTCGGACGTCAAACAAAATAGGACAATGTTCAGCATTTTGCCAGTGAGGACTAGTTGATTTGTGATGATCGCGGCGTTTCGCGAGAAATAGCTGTTGAAGATGTAGACGATGGCAGAGGGGCCTTGGGTGAGAGTGAAACAGGAGACAATGGCGAGGACGGTGTGCGTCATTTTCTTCTCTTGCTCGGCCATGGTTGATGGACCAGATGGCGCGTTGCGGACTAGGAGTTCCTAAAATAACAAGTTGGCTATCTGGTTTCTAATATTTCACGTTAAAAATATAATATTCCCTATTTCAACGTAACCTTTTTTCATAATATTTTTATGTTTTTTAACGCGAAATTTGCACTTGTGATATATCTTTCGGAAGTGTATCGGTTTTTGTATAAAAATTCCTTTAAAAAACTTTTTCTTGATCAAATTTAGAAAGTTATATTTCTATGACGGTTTTTCTTTCCGTCTCTCGTTATCCGTTATGTTTCTACAATAGTAAAGTTCACGTGAAAAATAAAAATTATCTTAACTTTTGAATTGAGCACAAGGTTAAATTATTTTAAGATCATTAATTGAGTTTTTAAAAAAATATATCCAATGTTATATTTTTCGATTTACATCCTCTTCAGTTTTTTGTTTATATAAACAATGAAAAAATATGAACTTTTTGAATGTCTTGTAGAAACTAAGCTATAAACACAAATTAGAAATTAGAGAGAGAGAGAGAGAGAGACGCAGAGATACCTATTATCAGCAGAGCGAGCTTGAACACCTGAACCGTGCAAACATAGGATTTGTTATTCAATCAAACTAGCAGCCGACATTTGGCTGGTTTTGCTATCTGATATATTTTCTGTATCTCTTCAAAAATACATTCACGTTTTCCTATTGACCAGATTCCGTATGCGACTCTGTGTACTTCTCTCGGAAGATAGGAGAGCACATTAAATTTAACAGCCGACGTTTTTTGTATATGACACATTTCTGTATACTTTTCTTTAAATTTTTTTGTGTATGTTAAATACATTTTTAAAAATCCTACCTCAGAGTGTCGTTGCTTTACCAAACGTATCAAGCTAATATTCATCACAGCCACCACAAAAATCGGCAACAGAACAGCGAAAATTGCATTGGCAAATAGCGACACCCGAATATAATCCTTGGTCAATTCCGACGTCGGATTCGGACTTCTCGATGAATAACTATCAGCCAAATTCGAAAAACATTTCCCAATAACCTGTGTACCACTGCATACAATGAATGATAGACAAGAATGAGAAACATGGTGATAGGCGGTTAGGATTAAAGTGGAGAGCAGAATTCCGACCGAGACCACTACAACTTGCTTGGCCTAGAATGTAGGTATATACTATAAGGTGAAGGAATAGTGAAACATACATTGTGTGTATCAAGCGATCGAAATGGGAACTTGATGATTAGAAGTCTCTCCAATGACACAGCCAGGACAAACCAGATAGCAGCCGCGGAGAACCAGTTGCTCAACGCACCAAAATGGACCTTAGAGTGGTAGTGGAAGAGTCGGAAGGTCTTCGAGTTAGCAAACCAGTCCAGCGAGGATAGATAATGTGGAATCATCATGAAGAATACGAACATATCACACAGTGCCAAGGAGGTTAGAAGGTGGTTGGCTCTGAAAATATCAACTGAACTTTGGGGAAAATAATTGAGAATTCATTAATTTCGGAGAAAAAAAAATTATTGTTGTTTTCCTCGAAATGTGTTTATTCGTGATGACATTTAATGCTCAATGGTGCTCTTAATGAACCTTAACTATACCGTAATCTTAATATACATTAGATAAACCTTAAAAATTGAATATACCGTGTACATATATCAACGATTATTGATATATCACTTACATACATATAAGCTCTCAATATATATATTAAAAAATTGTTATATATATATAAACTATACATCAAACTTGATGTACCTTACAAGGGAACCTTTGTGAGCGGTCTACTGAAGACCATATTAACTCTAAATATACCTAAAATATACCTTGAAAGCTTAATACACCTTAAATGTACCATATACCATAAAAACCTCAAAACTGGATAGTATACCATGCACACTGAACTCAATATACATTATATATACTTTAAAGTTGCCTAATATGCCGATAAAACACCTGTTACTATATCTTGAACTTAATTTACATTGAATACCTTGAAACTTCTTGATATACCTTAATGTAACTTAATATATCTTGAGTACTTTGACACGTTTTGTTATGCTACGTACACCAGTTTTTAATGCACCTTAAGAACTTAAAGTATTTTAAAACTCTTTAAAACTCACCTTAATTATAACATTTACATACAAGATCTAGATGTACCTTTAATATACCTATAACTTGATATACCTTAAATACCTTTAAACGTTTTAATATACCTTGACTGTTCTTGATGTACCTTAATATATCTTGAGTACTTCGACACTTTTTGTTATACTACGTACACCAGTTTTTAATGCACCTTAAGAACTTAAAGTACTTTAAAACTCTTCAGCTAAATATTCGTTGAAAACACCTTAATTATAACATTTACATACAAGATCTAGATGTACCTTTAATATACCTATAACTTGATAAATACCTTTAAACGTTTTAATATACTTTGACTGTTCTTGATGTACCTTAATATACCTTGAGTACCTCGACACTTTTTGTTATAAGAACCTATACTTTAAAACTCTTTAATTAAATATTCGTTGAATATACCTTAATTATACCATTTACACACCAGATCTTGGTGTTTTTAATATACCTAAGAATTGATGTACCTTAAATACCTTAAAACATCTTAATATCCCATGTTACTTAACATACCTGTTCTTAATATGTCCACTCAACAAAACCGTCATTGTCAACAAATTGCCAACCACCGTGATCATGAATTGAATCGGAAATACATACTGAAATGCAAAAAGTCATAGACCCCCATGCATATCCAACTTGTTTCCTTTTCCCTTTTTTTGCAAAACTACATAGCTCAAAGTTTAGGTTTCAGTTTTATGGGCAGCGAGTTTTAAATTCATCAAGATGGGGTCCGGAGTAAAGCACAATTCGAATGGAATGTGTCTGGCTGGCTGGTTGGATAATAATTAGTTTGGAAGTAGGGCGAAAAGGGACGCCATAACAAATTAGCATAAAAAACTTTGATCAAACGTGGATGGCGAAAAAAATAGAAGTAAATACTTTTGTGAGTGGTCAGCAGTGTACACATGAGTAATTGAATTTTTTGAAGGGGAACAAGAAGGGTCAGGTTTATAAATAAGATGGAACTTGGATAATAGTATAGTCGTGTATTTATGTGGAACCTTATGTACTAGATCACGTGGCAAAACAGTATAAATTTTTAGATAAAAATAGGTCCCATGTATATAGTCTTAAAAGTGAAGCTATATATACCAAATTGAAGTTCTAAGCATACCCATTCAAATTATTATGTTGAAATTAAAAATTGAAACGTGGATTTTGTGACCTAAAAATATTTAAATTCAAGAATTGAAACTTGGATTTTCGACATAAATATTTTGAAATTCAAAATATGAAACGTGGATTTTTGACATAAATATTTTGAAATTGAAAATTCAAACGTAGATTTTTGACTTTAAAACATCGAAACTCAAAATTTTAGATGTGGATTTTCGACCTCAAAATACTGAAATTCGAAATCGCCACTTGAGATTTAGGGAGTAAAATTTTTAAATCCAAAAATTGGAACATGAATTTTTGACATGAATATTTTGAAATTCAACATTTGAGAAAAGAATTGTTTACCTCAAAATACTGAAATTCATAATTAGAAATGTGGCTTTTTTTGACGTCAAAATACTGAAACTCAAAAATTGAAGCAAAAAAATGAAACGTGGGTTTTTACCCTCAAAATGATGAAATTCAAACATTTGAACGTGGATTTTTGACCTAAAAATTTTGAATTTTGAAAATTGAGACGTGGATTTTTAACGTTAGAATAATGAAATTCAAAATTAGAAACGTGGACTTTCGACATCAAAATATAGAAATTTAACAATTTTGAATTTTTCATCTAAAAAAGTTGATATCAAAAATTGCCACGTGGATCGTCATAAATATTTTCAAAACCCCATTTTCCACGTAGATTTCTCGTTGATTTTCAAAAGTTCACCTTCAAAAGAACTAAAAACACTGTACTTCTCAATAGAGCGCATATGTCCTATTATATTTTGAATCATATTTAGTACACCCCACGAAATTTTTGACGTCCTAATAACCATCAAAAAGTGCATCGTACTTCTGTTCTTTCCTTTTCGTACACTTCTTGACACATTCCCCACATACATTTTCCAATTAATCCAACTTCAACTTTTTTTTTCTGCAAAACTCAAGGCAAAGTGAGAAAAAAGTTTGACATTCTGACAACCCCCTAATCCCTACCCCCACCAGGTTTTCCCCAAATGCAGATCACTCAAAATTGTGCACAAAAAAATGCACAAAACTCACTTGATTAATCGGCTTCTCAATCGTATCCATCAGCGAGAGCATCGATGCGTCGAAACATTTTTCGGCTAGTGGAATTGTCCGATTATCCATCTCTGAAAAAAAGTGGAATTTTTTTTTTCATATTTTCAAGAAGGAGAAGAAGAAGTGAGCAAAGGAGTGCTCTCGAATAAAAGGGGCGGAGTCTTATAAGTTTGTTTTTCTTGTTTTTTTCTTGAGAATATATATATTTTGTTGTACTCAATAGATGAGAAAGAATTCTAGAGAAAGAAAAAAGAATTCAATGCATTTTCTATTGGGGAGGAAATTAGGTTCTTCTTTGAATTTCAACCCCTTTCTGGAGAACCAACATAAATATATACTATAATCTAGTCCCTCTAATTAAACACTAGACCAAAAATTGAAAAAAAATATGTTTCAACAAGGTGTTAGAAGATGATCAAGCAACAAATCACAAAAAAAACCACAACAGCTCAAAAAAAAGACGAAAACGGACACCTGTCTCAATTTTCGTTCTCAGTTTACAAAACGATTTTTGAACTTTTGGCAGGGAAGGTTTTCCCATGAGACAATGTATTTGTTCTTTTTTTCTGGTAGGAAGTGAGGGGAAGATGGAGCGCTTTTAGGGGAGATTAAAGATTTTTTTTGGGAGGGGGGGGTGCCTGGCGAGCAAGAGTGGGCTCATTTTTAGGTCAAACATCCAAATGTAACATTTTTGAACTTTCAAATTTTGCCGATAAGAATTCACTTGTAAACGTTTGAATTTCAATATTTTTGCCACCAAAAATTCATATCTCATTTTCCAAATTCAATATTTAAAGTTCAAGAATTGACGGGCCAATTTTCAAACTTCAATACTTTGACATCAAAAATTCACATTTCAACTGTTAGTTTTAATATTCAGGTATCATAAATAGACGCTTCGATTTTTGAATTTGAATATTTTGACAGCAAAATTCCACGTTTCATTTTCTAAATTTAAAAATTTTGCCACCGAAAATCCACGTTTCAATTTTCAAATTTCAATGTTTTGTCATCAAAAATTCCTATCTCATTTTCCTAATTCGAAATCTTAAGTTCAAAAATTAACGGGTCAATTTTCAAATTTCAATATTTTAACATCAAAAATTCACATTTCAATTTTTAGTTTTAATATTTTGACATGAAAAATCCACATTTCAATTTTTGGAACCAAAATCGATGTCTAAATTATTTCAATTTGACATTTTTACTTCAAAAATCCACGTGTTCTTCTTTAAATTTTAGAACTTTTACAGCAAAATTTCACGTTTCAATTTATGATATTTAATATTTTTAAGTTAAGAATCCACGTGTAAATTTTTGAACTTCAATTATTTTAAGTCAAGAATTCACGTTTCAAATTTTGAATTTCAATATTTTTAAGTTAAGAATTCACGTTTCAATTTTCGAATTTCAGTTTTTTTAAATCAAGAATCCACGTGTCAATTTTTAGTTTCAACATTTTCCCGCCAAAAAATTCAGGTGTCAATTTTTAACTTCATTTATTTTTAGGTAATGAATCCACGTTTCAAATTTCGAATTTTCAATATTTTGCCTCCAATAATCCACGTGTCAATTTTGAATTTCATTATTTATCCGCCTAAAATCCACGTTTCAAATTTTGAATTTCAATATTTTTAAATCAAGAACCCACGTGTCAACTGTCTAAAATCCACATGATGATTTTTTGATTTCCCCAAACATCCATTAAGAATTCTGCAAACTTTCTTCAGCGAAAAAAATTCGGAACAAAAATTTCTTGTTCCTCCGGCAAAAAAAAAAATAAGTTCACACAAGAGTGCACACATTCATCAGAAAAAAATCACGAAAAACATGTAATATTTTTTCCTACATACTCGGGGAAAAATCGGCAAGCTTGCGACAGTTTGTCGCAAACTTGCGAAATTCGGCTGTCGCAAGGCTTGCGGTGTTCTTGCGCCAATAGTCGCAAGCTTTGCGACATCTAGCAGCAAAACTACTGCACGGCTTGCGACACCCTTGCGCCAGAAAAAATGTGTCGCAAGTTTGCGACAAACTGCCGCAAGCTTGCGACAAGGGAAAAGCCTTGCGACACGCTTGCCGTTTTTTCCCCGAGTATATTGGTCAACATACATGATTAGTAGCGAAAAAATAAATGTATCAAATTAACATGTATGTATGGGGGAGTGAAATTAGGCCCTATAGGCCACGCCCCTTTTCTGTTTTACGACCCGCGACAAGTCGAATGACGTGAATATGCAAATGTTTTAATGATTGGTGGGAGAAACAAAGGTTCCGGGGGCCCAATTTTTTTTGGCCACGAGACAGAGGAAAAAACGAGAACCGGAAAATAACAATGACATTGGCATTGAATGCTGGAAACGATTAAAATATGTTTTTTTTAGGTGATTCTATAGGCTGAAAAACATTGCTGCTGCTGAAATTGATTCAACCCGGAAATGTCTGAGTTTGAGGAAAAATAGGGTAGGGAGGGTTCTTCATTCATATTGTTATCAATTTTCTCAAAAGAGGGCTTCCAGATAAATTCATGTTTCGTCTTCAAAAAAAAAAACAAAACATTTTTATATGAGAGCACCAAGCAATGACAGCTTGCTCACTTCGTATGATGGGCCATGTGCGCTCTATCGAAACTAAAATAGTTTGCAGATTTAAAAAATTTCACAACAAAATTTCGCAGTCCACTTTTAAAAAGGTACATTTTTTTATAATATGGAGTGTCTCATAAGATCTATGCCATTTTATAGATCTCGATACACAACCTTGTCAAATAGATATCAATCTGAGGTGGCTCAACATAACCACAATTTTTCAAGGGTTATTTGACCCGTAGAATTCGATTCTGATATCAGAATCAGCTGAACATCTCATTCAAATCGAAATAATTTGGCATTAGCAATAGAGCGCGTATTACCGATTTAATTTTTAATAATACGTACGATAGGCTATTTTACTTGACATTAACATAAATAAGAAAACTATATTTTTACATCGATTTAGTAGCAATTTTCTGATCTACGAGCAATAGCCGATTAACTACACCCTTTTAAAGCTTGAAAAACTGTAAAATCGATATTAGGAAGTACGTAGGATGATCAATTTCAGAATTTTGATATTTTTTCTAGGTCTCATTTTAGCGCTGAATTTTTGGTCACATTAGATTTGATCTACAAGCAAAAAATTAGATTCAGAAAAAATATTAAAATTTTTAATCTTCAGCTACGTAAAAACTGACCGTTTTATCTAAAATACATAGCTCTTAAACACACGTGGCTTTACTGGATACATTTTTCCTAAGCCTAGTCATAGACAATTTTTCTAATACTATGTATGCTATATAGAATACTCTCATGATGTAATATACAATTTGAAAATACAAAAAATAATGAGCATCATCGAGCAAAAAAATATGGAAAATTACGTGACTCTAAGTTCACATGTCCCTTTAAAAAATTCATCAAAGTACATATTAGTTTTCATGTATCAAAAAACAACAAATTTTTCCAGGAGACATCTTAAACTCTCTGTATTCCAATGCTCAATGACCACACAAATTAGCACAAATTATTAAAACAGACATCAAGAATAAAATACACATTTCCTTAGTATGTATCAAAAGGTCAAAAATGAGAAAGGTAACAAAAAAGGTGTCTAATCTAAAATTCGTTCAACTTTGTTTGACAGGAAATATTGGGTTGGGTGGTTTTTCTCGTCTTTTTGCAAGACCAACTTCAACAACAAAATAAAAGCTCAAAGTTCAGTGTTAATTCGAGCCGTACCAAAAAAATGTATAGAAATTTTTTTTTTTTATTTTGCAAAAAAAACCGCCCTTAATGGATTGAAAAAAATCTGATTCCGGGTGGATTGGTAAAAATAATAAAGGGAGCAATATTTATATACATATATGTACAATGAATTATTGAGGCGAGCAAAAGCTTTTCTGCTTTTGCCTACTAAACTTTTTTTTCGTGAAACAGAAATTTTTTTTCTTTAATCTCAGGGATATTCAGAAGGCACAAGCACAGTACTACTTTATGTTTACACTATATGTAACCTATAGTTATGGGCAGAACAATTAATTGAGGGGTTGGATGAAAAATTTCGAGAATTCGACAAAGATCTTGAGAAAAATGAGGAATTTTTTGAGAATTAGCTTTTTGAACTTGAAAGTGAGATTTTAAAACTCAATTTAAAAAAAAATTAGATAAAAGCCAGACACCATCCGGAAGAAACAGGGATCAATTCGAAGAACAACGCGAACTGGTCAAAAACAGATCTAATTTCAAAATTGAAAAAAAAAGAAAACAAATTGACCTAAGGACCTCCCAAACTAGACCTAAGCGTTCCTCAAACTAGGCTTAAGGACCCCCAAACTAGGCTTAAGAACCCCCAAACTGAACTTAAGGGCCCCTTCAAACTAGATCTAAGAGACCCCCAAACTAGGATCAAGGACCCCAAGCTATGTCTAACGGCCCGCTTGACCTAAACCTAAGGACCCCTCAAACTAGACCTAAGGGCCCCTCAAACTAGGCTTAAGGTTCCCAAGCTTTATCTAAGGGCCTTCCAAACTAGACCTAAGGGCCCCTCAAGCTAGGATTAAGGTCCCCAAGCTATGTCTAAGGATCCCCGAACTAGATCTTGAGGTCCAAACTATGCCTAAGGGTCCCTTGACCTAGACCTAAGGACCCCCAAACTAGACCTAAGGACCCCTCAAACTAGAATTAGGGTCCCTTATCTATGTCTAAGCCCTCCCCCCAGACTAAACTCTTTTCTAAGTGATCAAAAATCAAACTGTACATTCCAAAAAAAAAGTGTTTTTTTGGCTAATTTCCAGAATGAACAACAATAACTAGTAGTATTCTTTATTCGCCTCATTTTTTCTTGTTGTGTAAAATTCTATTTTAACCCAGATTACCTCTCATCGCGAATTTCAGAGATTAAAAATCTTCTGGATTATGAATTTATATGGATCAGTGTATCTTTTGAACCTTTGTTTTGGACTTGTATGTTAGGGCGTATGTATCAAGGGCCCCTTCAAACTAGACCTAAGGCCCCCAGCTATGTTTAAGGCCCCCCAAACTAGATCTTAAGGTCCAAACTTGACCTTAGGTCCCTCAAACTAAACATAAAGACCCCCATTCACCCAAATATTCCTCAAATATATAATATACACCATCATGTCTTAAATATATACACTTTAAATATACACTTTCAATCACTAAATACAGTCATCCTTATGCTTTAAATATACATTCCTTAAATTTATACCATAATTCCTTAACTATATACACCTTCATTTCTTAACTATATACTATATACACCTTGAATATACACCCTTATGTAGTACAGTAGCCCATCCTAAAAACCACGAAAATGTTCCACAAAATAGAATGTATCAAAAAACGGGGGGAATTGGTAATATGATCTATGCATATCACAGAATAATTCAACATAATCCATGTTTATTGTTTGGTTTTTCATCGAAATCTTTTGCAAAAAACAATAAATCTAAAAAAAAAAAGGGTTCATAACAAGCAAAGAAAAGAAAAAAGTTCGAGTAGTGTCAAATAACAAGTGGAAAATAAACAATGTCCCGTTTCCTACTTACACGTGATTGTTCTTTTATTTATTATTTATCTGATTGAATTGAATTGAACCACTTTTTGTTTATGCTAATTTGAAGAAAAACAAAAAGGAAATTCAATTTGGCCATTCCCAAGGATGTTGAGATGTTGTCTGTGTGTGAGTATCTCGATTGAACAGGTTGAGATAGTCTTCTTGTTCCATTGATGTACCCATATGGCGAGTGGATACATCATTAAGCATGGTTGTTCCAAAACTTCTGGTCTGCGGCCCTTCTCCTTGATGTCTATATCCATCATTATTCTGATAATTAAATGGACCTGGATCATAGTATCCCATTTGATGATCCATCTCATTAGCTGCTCGATCATAATATGGTGCATTTGATGTTTGTTGGGAGGCGACTATCGTCATTTGCGGTGGGATCACATGATTTTGTGGTTGTGGTGGCAATGTCTGAATCGCGATATCGGCCGAAGAATTGGTGGCGCCTAGAGATTGATTGATATTATTGATGACACTTTGCACATCATTCGCCGGAACGATTAGGAAGATTGGATGGACTACTGTAGTTGTGGGTGGTGGAGCAGAGGTTGGAGCTGGAACTGATGGCACAGGATGATGGATGTCGAGTGGCATTGGAGATTCGGATAATGGTGCTTTTCTTTTCCTCGATTTTTCTGGAAAAAAAACAAGGATTTTTGAGGGAATGAGTAATATTGTTCAAAAATTTTTGAGAAATTTCTGATCAAAAATCTAAAAATTATGACATAATACTTTCAGAGCCCACCTAGTGAGGAACATATTATCTTAAAGGTGGGACATTTTTTTAGGTAAGATCTTCGAGGGATTTTTCATCGAGAAGTCTAGTTTTCGAGAAAATTTCATTTGAAAAAAGAAATTTGGAAACTTTATAGAACTTTGAACATGTTTTTCTTGAATACTTTCTAACCCAAGATTTCAAGCCTCAGATAGCTTCATAGAGAAATACATTTTTTCCGGGTCTTTCGACATTAAATACATTACGGATTATATAACTACGAATCAGTAGATTTTGAGCAATGAAACAAGAAAATCAAACAGAACACGCTTAGTTTACTATGAACAAGGATACCATCGTATACTATACTATAAATCAAAGCATATCATATCAAGGTATACCATAACATATATCATAGTATACCATATTATGTACTTTAGTATACTATACAATATATCCTGAATCTAACTGGACCCTATTTTCAATGATTCCAATTTGGGACTATCCAACTCTCTATTTCCTTAATTCGGATATTATTGGGTTGGACCGGTTTCAAGGACACTATTTAGTGTTCTTAAGGTCAATTTTTTAAGGAATTTTTCGAAAAAATTTAGTCCAAACCAGTGAGATTTTCACAAGTCGAAGTTTAATTCAGGAACTTCCGTTCCTATTCAGAGACAACCCATATACTTAAATATTATACTATACACTATACTTCTTACCATAACTAAAAAAAATATGTCCCAAATTCTATTCCCAATAATCATGAACCTCCTCTTCCTAAACACCTGATCTGTTTACAATATATTTTTTCTTTTCCTCTCCCTTCATACATCACCCTAGCCGCTAGCCATTCCATTTCAATTAATCCCAATCAAGTTTCCCCCAACGCCGATAAAAAACTGTTTATTTTATTCATTCAGGCAAAGATGAAATTTTTTTTTTTTTTGAAAAACCTACTATCTAAGTATCAGATCTGTACAGTTATTTACTTCTTGTTGTTGTAAGGGGGTGAGGGTATATCACATCACTTTCACTCAATGACCTTGCTCATAAAACAAAGTGACAAAGGGAGTAAAGGTGAAAGTGGAGAAGTATAACTATGCTAATTTAGGTATGAACCGAAATGGAATAGTAGAGAATTGGAAATATGTAGGTCCCAAGAATAGAACTTCTTTAGTTTTTCAAAAAATAAAAATCTTGTTAGCCACATGAAAAACAAAGCAATCCTTGTGTAACAATACAAATTGTCTTGTTTTTTTCACTACAAAATAGTTCTTATCAAAGTTTATATTTTTTCTAACAAGAGGGGTGTTAACAGAGTTTTAAAGGCGATCTTGATCGTCTGACACAGTTTTCAATGCTGATCAACATCTCGCTTCTAACTCTTGCTAAGTTCCACACGGAAAGCTGAAAATTGTGATTTCAAGTTTTGTCTAAAATCATAATGAACATGATAAAAATGTTGACACTGAAGAGAATGCAACAATCTTTATCGGATCTGGTGTAGTTTTTTCCTGTTCTACAAATTTTGAATGATAACATTCCCAAACAACTGAAAATTCAAAATTTTTATATAAAAATTTAATGTTTTCACGCAAAATTAGAGTGAATTCTATGCTTTTCAGCGTTTCAGTCAATTTTTTGAGATAAACGAATTTTTTTATTGTTTTTTTTCATGTTAAAGAACCCTTTATTCTACTCATAACATATAAACTCGAAGATATACTTCAAAAATCCAGAGCAAACTTTGAGCTCAATTTTCAGCTTTCCGGGCGGATCTCAGCAAAATTAGATACGAGATATTGATCAGCGTAAAAAACTGTATCAGAAGACACAGATTTCTTTCAAATTTCCTTTACGACCCCATAAGGTTCCAATGTATGTTTCAAAACCTCTTTTTGCAAACTAACAAAATGTACGTTGCAATATTTTGCCAAATTCGAACCCAATAATATCTCACAGTTTAAAGAAGAAAAAAAGCGTTAAGCTTTTGTTGTGATAAAATCTACGCCTTTTTTCTCAAGGTTGAAACATTTTCTTCGCTCCGCCCATCTAGCGACAGGTTCTATAAAAGGGAATCTCTTAGGGTAAGAAAAACTAACATCATCAAGAATGAGTGCGAAATTCTTAGTGACTGTAGCGTCAGGAGCATCCGGTATTGTCATTTTGGCATGCCTCGTGATGGTTGGAGTCCTCTTCCAGGACATTAACAACTTGTACGATGATGTGATGGATGATATGGTTGAATTTAGAGTGAGTTTACTTGTTATGTAACTTCACATCACTCATGACTTTTAGTTCACCGCCAATGAGGCTTGGAAGGATATGTTGTCGGCCACCCCAGCTCGCGCTGTTGATGCTAACACCATCTTCGGAAGAAACAAGAGATCGGGAGGTCAATGCGGATGTTCGGCTCAGCCAAACAACTGCCCAGCTGGACCACCAGGACCACCAGGACAACCAGGAGAGCCGGGAGAGGATGGAGAGAATGGGCAAGCTGGAAAGGCGGGAATCAACGGAATCTCGATCACTAACCCAAGTGATGTTGGAGGATGTATCAAGTGCCCAGCTGGAGAGCCAGGACCTGCCGGACCAGATGGACCAGCTGGACCAGCCGGACCAGACGGACAACCAGGAGCACCAGGACCAGCCGGACAAGATGGACAACCAGGAGCCGCTGGAAAGCAAGGAGACGCCGGAGCACCAGGACAAGATGGAGCACCAGGAGAGGCTGGAGCACCAGGAGCTAACGGACAACGCGGACAAGGAGCACCAGGACCAGCTGGACCAGAAGGACCAGCCGGACCACCTGGACAAGACGGAGCACCAGGACAAGATGGAGCACCAGGACAACCAGGAAGCGAAGGAATCGCCGGAGCTCCAGGACAAGAGGGAGCCGCTGGATCACCAGGAGAGGCCGGACCAGCCGGAGGACCAGGAATCCCGGGACAAGATGCTGCATACTGCCCATGCCCACCAAGAACCGCCGCTGTCGAGAGCACACCAGAGGCTCAAGGATACAGACGTCGTTTCTCCCATGTTTAAATTCAAAAATGAAACATTTTGCATTCAATTTTGTTTTTTTTTTGTTGTTGTTTTCCTATGAGGTTAGGATTGGTTTTTTAACCTAGTATGTTGGTTTTCAAGAATCAAAAAGAGATTTTAAAACATTCAGTCGCCAAAATTCCAAATTTTCGCATCGTGATCTCGTTTTTAAATGTCACACTCGTAATTTTAGCCACCAAATCTCAAATTCTGCTTTAGAAAGATTGTTTCTCAGATGGATATTGATTTTAAGAATGAGGTCACATTGGTTTTGTGACCTTACACCTGGATTTGGGTCCAAACGATCTTAACCATCGGATTCAGGGTAAAATTCTGACCTCCGAAAATTGTTTTTCAGATCTATATTTATTATTTGAATCCTTTCACCATGGTCGATTTGTTTGAAAAACTAGATAGCCTCAGTTCAAAAATGGGATCAGTTTGCTACCTTAGAATTGGATTCGGGTCCTAGAGAACTTGACCATCGGAATCAGGGTAAAATTCTGGTTTAGAAAAACTAACTTCGAGATACATACTAATTTTTAGAATTGTTTTTTATGGTCGGTTCGTTTGAAAAACTAGATAGCCTCAGTTTAAAAATGGGACCAGTTTGTAACCTTAGCATTAGATCTGGGTCAAAACAATCTTAACCATCGGAATCAGGTTAAAATTCTGGTCTATAAAAACTATTTCAAAGGTGTATTTTAATTTTAAGAATACTTTCACCATGGTCGGTTCGTTTGAAAAACTAGATAGCCTTAGTTTTAAAATCAGGTCGGTTTGTGACGTTAGGTTCCGAGTTCGGATTAAATGAACTTGCTCATTGGAATCAGGGTAAAATTCTGCTATAGCAAAACTATTTTTCAGATTTATATTGATTTTTAGAATACTTCCAACTTGGTCGGTTTGTTTCGGAGCACCAGTTTTATAATGAGATCAGATTGTACCCTTGGGGTTGGATTTTGTTTTAAAATAACTAGACCATTGGAATAAGGGTTAAGTTCTGGTCTAGACAGAATATATAACATATTCCCAGATGAATATGTTAAAAAATACTAGGTCCCATGAATACAGGGTTCAGTTTTAAATTTTTGTACTAAAAACCTTTAAAATAAAGCCTCAGGGTATACGTTTCAACAAATTCACTACTAAAAATGTTTAAGAAGAACTAGAATGATACGATTTTAATATCCATTTTCAAGTTATTTTTATACTCACCTTCATCACTTCTCAATCTACACCTCGACTTTCTATGATATTTCAAATCCTTCTCAAGACCCGAACTATATCCACACTGGCAAGCAAACCGTTTCTCCGAATGTTTCTGAATTTTTTTTCATTTTTTTCCATGCAACTTCCAAAAAAAACACAAACATACTCTAAAATAGTGCTGTCTTAAACTCTTCATCCCATCATAAACCGACTCCTTCGTCGAACAAACATTATGTGGGCAATGATAAGCGTAGGTGACCGCTGAAAAAATATTTCCAGATTGATTTTTCCAGAACATTGTAGGTCTAACCTTCCCCATCCAAACGATTATCCAACCGGCGATCCGACAACTTCTCATCATTCACAATTTTATGAGTCTTTAGCCTGTGTAATCGACAAGCCGATGTGTTTTGGAATTGTTTTCCGCACATTTCACAAATCAACATAGCCGATGAATCTTCAATGATTTCACTCGTACTTGGAAACACATCAACTACCATCTTTTGATCTTTTGCTGCAAATATAAAGTCATCATTGATAAGAGAAGAACAACAAAGTATAAACGAATTAACATATAAAGAAATCGAACAATCAGAAAAAATCATCAAAATGCTACCACTTTTTCTATTATTCGGAATTTGTCTAGCCCATCCTAAAATTATATACCTTAATGATATTGCAACAGGGAATGCCACTTATCATTCAGGTATCAAGGTGAGAAAAAAATGTTCTGTTTGAGAGAAGTAGAACGTATTGTTACAGGCGAATTCAAATTTATACATAGCATCGAGTGACAATGTGGAATTATTGAAAAACATTACTATCATCATCGGGGAAGAAATTACGTAAGTATAATTTAAAAGGGAAAATAATTATTAAACATTTTAGAATCAATGACCAAACTTTTTATCTGAAGTCATTCAGTTATCTGAAGTCATAACAATATGTTTTAGAAATCGCAAGTTACATTTACAGCCTTGACAAACTTCTGAATCGTAAAAACGCCGATGGTTCTGAACAACCTTGGATCATCGGCAAGACGCTCGGCCTCAAAACAACCAACTCAATGGAAGCACAACAAAATCTCACCGGCTTCCTCTATATCACAACACCCAAGCAAGCAGCCGACGAAGATTTTTCAGTCTTTGTCATTAGTGACTCAATCAACATCACGAGGAGTTCCAATCTCTCAACGACGGTGATTCTCAACACTTTCTACGGGTTAACTGACTACTGGTATTCCCCCTTCAAGACAAGTTATGTGAGCAACATTGTGCAGGATAAGTCAGCAAGAATCTATTTGCACTCTGACTATCCTTCTGATGATTATAACGCTAGAGATCCAGCGTGGAAAAGTATATTTATCAATCCATATGTTATGGAAGACATTGATGAAAATTCAACAATCCATGCAACTGATGTGTAAGTATTCAAAAAATAATTTAGATTTTAATAAGAGAAATTCTAGGTTTTTCGATAACATCGAACCTCTCCAACTATCCTTCGACTATTGGTACATGTTATCATCTGGCAAAACAAGCATGACTATTGAGAAAAAATGGGGTAAGTCTTAGTCTAAAAAACTCAGAACCGTCAGAACCATTTTTTTCAGTGAACAATATAACTTACCAAACTACGGGTAAGACAACAACCGGGTTAATTACCAATGGTGATGATGGACTATTCCCTAATTTCAAAGTCAACTTCATCTATGAATCAACTCATAATCGAACTACAGGATTCGCTTTTGCTGGAACTCCGACAAGTGATATTCAAGTCACTATTTCATCAACTACTAACGCAATTCAAGCGGACATTATAGCTAATGACTCGATAGATGGGCTGGACGAGTATAGTCCAAATGATGCCACTAGTCTATTCATCAATAGTTCACAAATATTCGCCGGCAAGTTTGGACTTCAATATTTCGTCATAGATGGTATTAGTGTTTATACACAAACAAGTGGACCATCTACAGTATCTACTACTGTCAGCCAGCCCACCACCACAACTACAACAGTCCAAACTACAACCACAACAACAGCGACAGCAACAACTACCACAGTTGGTATCAGTGTTTATCCACGAACTATCAGGTCTTCGACAGTATCTACTACAACCCCTACAGTTCAAACTACAACCAGTGATTCATCCAACCCTCGAATGTTCTATTTAATTCATTTTGCTCTTTTATATTTGCTCACTATGTTATAAAATATATTTTTAAAATACACGTATCGAATAATGAATTGGGTACTATCCTAGTACAGCGGTTCTAAAATAATACGAGGCTCTTTCTCAAACTTTTTCAAATAAAATTTTCCAAGAATGAAATGAAGATCGTGAGGTAATATAAAGGTCAGATAGAGTCTAAACTCTTTTCTTTTTTCATTTCCAGAAATGTTTTCGACATTTGTAAAAGTTATAGGAATTACAAAAATCATAAACGTGTTAAACTTTTCTAAAATTTGAAGGTCTCAAGTTTGAACGATAGTCAGAATATTAATTCCACCACTAGGAAGTCAGCTTATAATCAAGGGTAAGAGATTCCTCTGTTCGAAAATGTGATGATGAAGATCATTATTATGATGACTCTCCAATGATTTCACTCGTACTTGGCAACACATCAACCACAATTTTATTGCTTATTTCGCAGCAAATATGAAATCATCATTGATAAGAAAAAAATACGTATAAATGTAGGTACATATGAAAACCCAAAGAATCAAATAGAACTGTTAAAATGCTATCACTTTTTCTGTTATTTGGAATTTGTCTAGCCGATCCTAGAATTGTATACCTAAATGATATTGCAACGGGGAATGCCACTTATCTCGCAGGTATTGAGTTGAGAGAAAAATACTTTGTTTGATAGAAGTGAAACGTATTTTTACAGGGTTATTCCAATTTATATATAGCATCCAGTGACAATGTGGAATTATTGAGAAATATTACTATTATCATTGGTGAAGAAATTACGTAAGTCCGATTGAATAAGAAAATAAAGGTCCAAATTTGGTTATTAGTGTTGAAATAGGGCCTAAAAAGTGATCATCAGATTTTTTCGAAAACAAAAATTGTTTGAAGAATTTTTCGACAATGTAAACACAAAACTGCAGTAGTGAAAATCAAAGGTACACTCCTGTAGCCACGCAACTCACTTCTGGATATGATATCGTTCCTTTTTCACAAGTGGCAAATATGTCGATTTTCATCAAAAATTGCAATATTAAGATATTCTGCTGAACAAGAAGATGTTCTACTAATTTTTTAAAAATGTAGAAAAAACTCCCAACTTCGAAATGTTACGTTTACAGCCTTGACAAACTTCTGAATCGTAAAAACGCTGATGGTTCTGAACAACCATGGATCCTCGGCAACATTCTCGGCCTCAAAACCACCAACACAATGGAAGCGCAACAAAATCTGACCGGATTTCTTTATATAACAACAGCCAAGCAAGCAGCCGACAAAGATTTCTCAGTCTTCGTCATCAGTGACTCAATCAACATCACGAGGAATTCTGATCTCTCAACGACAGTGATTCTCAACACTTTCTACGGGTTAACTGATTACTGGTATTCCCCATTCAAGACTAGTTATGTGAGCAACATTGTGCAGGATAAGTCAGCAAGAATCTATTTGCACTCTGACATTCCTTCTGATGATTATAACGCTGGACATCCAGCGTGGCAAAGTATATTTATGCATCCAATTGTTTTGGAGAGCATTAATGACAACCTCACAGTTATCAAAAATGACGCGTAAGCATTGAAGCTATACATATTCGGCTATAAAAGATATTTTCTAGGTTTTTTGATAACATCGAGCCTCTCCAACTATCATTTGACTATTGGTACATCTTATCATCTGGACAAACAAGTATGACCATTGAGAAAAAATGGGGTAAGTCTTTAGTCTAAATATATCCTAACCGTTAGAACCAACTTTTTCCAGTGAATAACTTAAATTACCAAACTACGGGTAAGACAACAACCGGGTTAATTACCAATGGTGATGATGGACTATTCCCTAATTTCAAAGTCAACTTCATCTATGAATCAACTCATAATCGAACTACAGGATTCGCTTTTGCTGGAACTCCGACAAGTGATATTCAAGTCACTATTTCATCAACTACTAACGCAATTCAAGCGGACTTTATAGCTAATGTCACAATACACGGGATGAGCGAGTATAGTCCGAATGATGCTACTAGTCTATTCGTCAATAGTTCACAAATATTCGCTGGCAAGTTTGGACTTCAATATTTCGTCATAGATGGTATCAGTGTTTATCCATCAACAATTGGACCATCTACAGTATCTACTACTGTTAGCCAGTCAGCAACAACCCCTACAGTCCAAACAACAACCAGTGATTCATCAAATCCTCAAATTTTATATACACTTCAATTTGCTCTTTTATATTTGCTCACTATGCTATAAAATATATTTTTAAAATACTCTTATCGGATAATAAATTGTTATCAGTGATTTTTCTCGGAAACCCGATTTTTCAAGTTATTTCGACCATTCAACCAACCAGCCATGCTCTTTTTGGTCTTTTTATTCTTTCTATTCGGTACTTCAAGTCAAGCAGATCCCATATTCCTGGATCTTGCGTTAAACGGAAATGTGACAACACTACAGGTCGAAATTGGGTCAAATTTATTCTTTTCATCAATCGATAAGGCGACATTTCTATCAAAGATCACTTTGACGAATGGAAACATCACTAAGCAGTACGTTCTCCAGTTGTTCTTCTAGTTGAAATTCTCAATTCACAGACTTGACACCCTTCTGAATTTATTCGATGAAGATGGATATATAGCTCCCTGGAAATTAACTGATTCAAATCTCACACTCGTCTCAACCAATGACCATAATACAACATTGCAATTGAATGGAATAATCTACATCACAACAGCCGAGCAAGCTCAAGATCCTAATTTCCATGTGGTCAAGGTTCAATCCACCAAAACATTTACTATCCAACCATCCTCAACTGTTGTTTTCCTGCCTGTTCAACCAGTCAGAAATGATTCTGCTCCGATTTATCAACCAGACAGAAACACTCTTATCACTAACATAGTGCAAGAAGAAGTGAGCTCTTTTTTTTGACACTTCTTAAGTAAACAGAAAATAAAATTCAGAATACAATGCTCCGCGTGTACGATTATCTACCTCCAAGCTATTACAAAGATTCGACTTATAAATGGGTGAATCTATTGTTCACCAACCCAGTTGACTTGACAAGAACGAAAGAGGATTTATCATATGTGTTTTTCGAGCATATTGAGCCGATGCAATTCCCACAAACTCTTTTATACTTGACAACTGAGGGACTGGATAACGTCACATTTACAGTTTCGAGTGATTGGCAAGATCAGATAGTTTACAATACAACAGCTGTCACAACAACTGGAATGATTGCTTATCATTATTACGAAGTGAACACAACTGTTAATTTTCAAATCAACCCTGGGAATAGTCGAATCGTCGGTTTGATAGTGAGCTATAAGAACTATGAGCACCAATATCTTACTATTCATATTCTTTCAGGCAAATTTCGATGATCTTTCGGCAGATATGGATTACATTTTCTCCTCCGCCACTTCTAACTATGTTATATCGTTTGAGCGAGAAGATGATGCTCTAGCTGATACATATACTGCTAAATTAGCAGCGACGCAACTCTACGGAATTCCTAGTAGCGATGATTGCGGGACGTTTTTCATTCAATACTTCGGAATCGATGGGAGCCCTTTGTCCACTAGTGCTCCTTCCACTTTGCTGACAACGAGACAAGCTTCCACTACTACAGTGGCTTCAACAGTGCAGGCTTCTTCTACTACTACAACAGTCAAGGCTTCCACTACACCTGCACAACCTTCCACTTCACCAGTTCAATATACTACTTCTACTTCGATAATTCAAACAACATCAACTTCAACTACAACTACTCCAACTTCAACTATAACTACTCCAACTTCAACTATAACTACTCCAACTTCAACTACAACTACTCCAACTACAACTACAACTACTCCAATTCCAACTACGACTAGTGCCATTTCATCACTAGAGATTCCTTTCCTGTTGTGCTCATTTGTATTCTTGCTCATCTAGATTTTCATTTTGCTTTCTTCAACATTTGAAGTAAATAAACGTGTATTAGAGTTAGTGTCACTTTGTGGTTCTCGGCTTATAATGCTTGTCAGCGGTATTAAATTTAGACTATCCGCTGAGCATAGTGATTTGCGTGTACATACTTTTCTCATAGATACAATAAACATCTACAACTTCGACCGAAAACTATCAGAATTTCAGTAGGATCAGCAACGCTCAAATCACAAACCTATATTAACATTGCTCTATTCACCAGATCCATAGCTAATACTTTTGTTAAAAGTGTTTTCAAACCCAAAATACACCCTGAAGTAAGCGAAATTCAGAAAATAGACAATACGATTTCTGAAATTCATTTCTATATTCATCTATATACACTCTGAAACTCTGAACACTTTCAAATACACCTATTTGAATGCAAATAATTATACTCAAACTGAGCTCCGAATCCCTAAAAATCACCAAAAAAAAAAAGTGCAGCTAATCAATAACTATAGAAACGCTTCTGTGCAATATAGTTTCTCGTATCTTATCTCGAAATAACAAAGGTGGGTTATACAATGGCCCGATTCCAAACAGCAATAAAACGCGTAAGTGCTTTTCGGGTTCATCATGTTGATTTAGAGAATAATCTTCAGAATCGTGAGCTATAGTTATATATTCTTAGGTAAACGTTAAGCCATGTACCAAATTTTCAAAACAATGGTTTCACATTTTTCTCGATACACCGGGTATACTATGATTCATGAAATCAAAGTTCAAGCGATGAAAAAATGACTTATCGTTACCTCAGTTGTCGCCAGTTTATTTGCTTAATATGATGTTTTTTTTGAAACGTGGTTATCGAATAATAAAATGTTATCAGTTCTCCTTTGAAAAAAAATTCGAAACCACACACATTCATTCAGCAATGCTAGTACAGGTCCTATTCTCTCTCTTGGCTTCATGTCTCGCAGATCCTAGAATTCTCGATCTTCTTCTTGTGGAAAGTACAACGACTGTAAATGTCGAAGTTGGATCTAATCTATTTTTATCATCAAATGATAAAGCGAACGTGTTAGCTAAAATCACTTTGACAAATGGGCAGAATACTATTTTGTAAGTTGTTGTCTGCGTTTTAAAAAATATGCAAAATTCCGAATTTCAGAGCTAACAATCTTCTGAATCCATACAATGGAGATGGATCCATGACTCCTTGGACATTAACCGATTCAAATCTCACAATTGTTTCAACTAATGACCAAAATACAACAAGCCAGCTTACCGGATATTTCTACATCACAACAGCTGCGCAAGCACAAGATGCTGATTTCCATGTATTCAAAGTTCATTCAACGCAAACTTCGACTTTCAAAAAATCCTCCACTGTTGTTTTCATGACTATCCAACCAGCCAGGAATGATTCTGCTCCGATGTATCAGCCACTCAGAAATACACTGATTACAAAAATTGTTCAGAAAAATGTGAGTCAGCAAGATCCATTTAGATAAATTTAAATAAACATAGTATTTAGACTACGTTGCTCCGCGTGTACAATGACATGCCTCTAGCAAACTACACAAATGCGACTGCTTCAGCGAGCAAATTAATGTTCAGCAACCCTATCGATTTCACCCCATTGGAAGATAATCGTTCATATTACTTTTTCGACAATGTGGAACCTATTCAATTTCCAAACAAAATTCTGTACTTGACTGTGGATGATGATATCACTTTGACAGTTTCAAATGATTGGCAAGATCAAATTATCTACGATACAACAGCTGTTACAACAACTGGAATGATTACTTATCATTTATTTGAAGTGAACACCACTGTTAATTTTCAAATGAATCCAGCGAATAATCGAACCGTTGGTTATATTGTGAGTTTATCGCACTTAAAATTGTCGATCGGAGCTTAAAAATCCTAAACAAAAAATTTCAGATCACAGTCGACGATCTCTGGAACAACATCGAATACACATTCTATTCCTCCGTTTCCAACTCCCAATCAATTTCACATTTCGAAAAAGGAAATTCTGTCAACAACGCTTTATTCAGTACTGACTTACCCGCTACACAACTCTACGGAGTTCCATCAAACCAAGTAATTGGAATATTCTATCTTCAATATTTTGGAATTGATGGCATCGCACTTCCAACAACTGTGGCGCCTTCTACGTTATCAACAGCTTCTACAACTACAACGACGCCAGTTTCAACTACAACAAGTGGTGTTTCATCGAAGGGTTGTTCATTTATTATGTTCCTAATTGTATTGATGTTTATTTAAAATTTTCGAATGAATAAAAACTTTGAAAAACATGACCACTTCTTGAGAGAAAAAGAGTGTCTTAAAAAACAGAAAAATCATGAAATCGAGACATATATCAACTTGTGGATCTGTTTGTCAAATTTCTTAAGAAAAGCAACTCGTCGAAAATTTTTGAGTGGGAGGTTCTACATGGTGTTGGAAAATTTCAATTATAAGCTCACGGATTGAAAAAAAAAGTCCTGTAGTCATAAATAATCGAAATTCCTAGTGAATTGTGTATTAGAATGAGTGAAAAGTCAAGTTTTAACAATTTTCTTATTTTTCGAGTTTCTTTACGACTTCGACAAATTCCCTAATTTTTTTAATCGACAAGACAAAAAACTGGTACCAACTAGAACCAGAAAAAGGAAAATACAAACTAAATTTTTTACTCACCAACTTAGTGATTCACCTACAGACCAGGTCCACAAAAATGCGTGCTCTACACCTCTCTCAAAACCATACTTTGTATTCAATTTTTGTGCCCACAACAAAATGTGTCCTAGTTCAAAAAGATTAGTTCGTTCAGTTTGACCAAAGAATATAAATAAAGCACAACTGATAGTCTACATTATCAAAAAATATTTGCTGTCTCTTCGAGCTGAAAAATGCGTTCTATATATGTGTTATTTACTATTCTATGCATTAGGTTTTGTGAAGCAGATCCTAGAAAATATTATCTTCAACAATTCAAGCCTGGTATTAAGTCACCTATAATCGATATTGAACCAGGAGCAAATTTGTATCTTTCAACATTTGATGATGTATCATACTTGCGTAATATTACACTGACAAGTGGTGGAATAACTGTGACGTAAGTAACCATTAAGCATGGATTTATCTGTATTATCTTTATTTCTAGTGCTGAACAACTATCTCTCAACAAAAACAATGATGGTACACAGAAATCTCTAAGCATCGCCAAAGATGGTGTAACTATTGAGACCACCAACTCGCTGAACATCACTGATAATCTTAGTGGAACTCTTTACGCCACAACAGCCAATCAAGCATCAGACCCTAATTTTGTTGTTTTTATCGTTACCAAAGATAGCCGAACTATTAATCGCAAAAATTACCAAAATTCAACTATAGTTCTTTTAAATCCAATTAATCTTCAATCAATAACTAATCCACTAAACAATGCATATGTTGATGAAATAGTTCAATCAAAAGTAAGTAATTGATTCAGAATGTACAAAAAAAATTTCATTCTACATAGACAACATCGTTCATTGCGTTCCGTAACTTTCCTGGAAGCAACTATCAAGATTTGACAAGTAATTCAACGATTTTTCGCAATCCTTTGAAGTTCAGATGGAACAATAACGCGACAACCGAAATGTTTGTACTCTTTCTCTATTTCTTATCTTATCAACAACAAAAAAGTACTCAATTTTCACGTCATGGCTCAAAGAAAAATTACAGATTCTTCTTCCACATTGAGCCATTACAATTCCCTACAGATGCTATATACATCATATCAAGTGGTGGGCTCAGCTTCCGAGCAAGTTCACAATGGACTTCTCGGGATAATCTAACAACAAATGCGTTGACTACAACAGGAATGATTCTCAATGCGAAGGTGGATTCGTATAGTAGAGTGAATTTTATGGATAATACGAATGTGTTACAAACAATGGGAACTGTGACAAATGCAAATGTTGACTATGATCTTAGAGTGAATATGATAATGTCGAACTCAACTATCTATCAAGTGTAAGTAAGCAAAAACCATAGCAACTAGAATTTGGTTTCTCAATCTAGGTTTAAAATTTGAAAATCGATTTTTTCGATAGATTCAGATTATATTTACGACCAGAATACGGGTTTAACTTCAAAAATTATAAGAAAATGAATGAGTTCAACTGTTCATCACAAAAATTGTCAACAGGAGTTCAAAAATTTTGAATCGTTTTTTTTTCTTCATTAATCAAAAATTTTATTTTAAATTGTTTATCCCCGTAGTCATTAAAAAAAAAAATCGGGCGTTTCTTGAAACGCCCGTTCACCCGAACGCCCGAAAACACGAACGCCCGTTTCCCCGCGCTCGTTCACCCGTTCGCCTGTTTGCCCGTTCGCCCGTTAATCCGTTTGCACGTTTGTCTTTTTTCTTGTTTTTTTCTTTATTATTTGTCTCGAACAAATGACCGGACAAACGGACGAACGGGCGAACGGCTGAACGGATGCGGGGCATTCGGGCGAACGGGCGAACGGGTAAACGGATGAACGGGCGTGCAGGCGTACGAGCGCGGGCAAACGGGCGCGAGAATTAACGGGCGTTTGTATTTACAAGCCTGTTCAAAACAAATCATTTTCTTTTTTTACAGTTTCGAAAAAGGAAATCCAGTGTATAACCAAGTCAAATACATTGACTCTCACATCAATTCTCTGACAGTGGATCCTCAATCTTCCGCAATATCGGATTATAGTATACAATATTTCTCAATAGACGGCATGGCTTTTCCAACAGAGTCATCAACAACTTCACCCCCAACCACACCAACCACCAAATACTCATCGACGACTAAGAAAGTGGAACTGACAACGACGACTAGTGGTGCGGCTCGTTTGACGTTATGTCTTATTTTGCTTTGTGTTCTGATTCATATATAATTTTTTATCAGCTTCAGTGCTAATAAAATATAACAGTTTGATCAAATACGAACAGAATAAGGTAATTCACATGATCAATATATATATATATAATTCACATGATCAACAGCTGACAGCACCGCATTTCAAGAAAAATCTGTCTTGGGCGATAAAATCTGAAAAAGGAAATCCAGTATACAATAAAATGCAATTCATTGATTCTCACATCAACTCTCTGACAGTGGATTCTCAATATAAAACGTGCAATATTTCTCAACAAATGGAAAGTTTTAACTAAATCAATAATTTTTTACTTCAATGTGAAGAGAGCAAAGTGGCTCTATGGACATTAAATTCTCACTATTGTATTAACTAATGATCAGATTACAACTGAACAACTCGCTGGATATTTCCACATCACAACAGCTGCGCAAGAAAAAGATGTTAACTTTATACAAAAAAAAAAATCAACAACTCCGCTTCAAAGTACAACCATGACATAAACATCGGCATTTAAACTAGTAAAACCAACAATCGCGACCAAAGGTGCGGCTTGATTGTCATCATCTCTTACACAACATTGCGTTGTGATTCACCCATAGCATAAAATTTCTTATCAGTTTCAGTATGAACGAAAAATGATTTTTCGAATTTTTATATTTTGCCTTTTCGTCTACGTGTCACCTACCACTATTTCTTTGAGTCAACTACAAGGGTCATTCACCATAGATGTTGAGGTAAGTTTTAAGAAACTATATGACCCTGGATTTACATATATTGAATTTTATTTAAGATTGGGTCTCAATTATATGTCGCGTCTACAGATTTATCGAATGTTCTTCAAAATATTTACATAACAGACGGTTCAAATGTCCTTACTGCGTATACTTTATCTAAACTAGGGGTGAATGTTGATGGAACAATGATGGGCTATGAGATAACTACGAATAAAATAACAGTTTCTGGGTGGGAGGCATATGATTATTCGACGATGACTGGATTTATTTATATCACAACTGCTATACAAGCAAAAGGTTAGGCAAAAACTTTGAATTACTTTGGTGCATTTTCGAAGTTTCTATTTTTATTTTACCTTTTCAATTTTTCAGATTCTCATTTCATGGTATATCCGACCGATGTTAAATCACTAATATCCACTGACATGAAAAATGCAACAATGGTATTTTTGAACTACGACCTTGATATTGCTAGAAAATTCAATTATGTTCCACTAAAGTCTACGAGGATCACAAGTTTGTCGAACACAGCTTTTCGAATTTATTGGGATGAGCCAACACCAACTTGGAATAACGGAAGTATGTTCAGACATCAACTAGTTTTCACAAATCCGTATCAAAATATCTCATTCGATAATATTGATCCGATTCAAATGACAACGGATGTTTGGTATATTTGGATTGAGAATGGGCTGAGTCTCACTATAGAACCAACATGGGAAGACCCTAATTCTATCGTTCCATCGGGTTCTACATTTACTGGAATGATTATGAGCACCTATGCTATTGAAGATATTAATATTGACTTCAAGAGAGATGCGAGATACGGAGGAGAATCTGGATTTCTTACTCTTTGCAAAGTGGAAAATGTAACAAGTTTTGAGTTGGGAGGATCATTTATTTATAAGTAAGAAGAGATTGGAATGTAATTTATTTCTTTAAGTGCGATTTAAGCGTAATGCCTAGAAGTTACTTCAACGTTGAGGGTGGATCTGTTGCACAAACTTCTGAATATTTCTCAATAACATCAGGTTCCCCACATGTTGGACGGTTTGCTGTTCAATATTTCCAAAAACGTGAGTTTTATAGGATGAAAATTCAAGAAAAGTTTGATTTTCAGAAGGAGACCTATTGCCCACTACAGTTTCACCGAGTACTTCAACTAATACTCAAACTAGTACGACAACAACAACTACAACATTGAGCCCGACTACAACGAGCAATGCGTCACGAATATCATTCATACTTGCATTTTTAATCACACAATTAATTTGAAATTGCTCAACATAAATTAATTTTAATTTAATCCTTGTTGTTTCGTATATATGATGGTTTTTTCTAAATATAAAGTGAAATTTTTAAAACAAGGTGAATGTAAATGATTTTTTAAAAATTAATAAGTTTCATCATCAACAAAAAACCACCGAAAAGAAAACAAACTAAGATTCTATTTCGATACACTCTGTTTTTTCGAAGTCAAAACACACTCTTCAAAAAAGGCCCGATTCTCATCATTTATTTCATTCGTTTACTTTCTGATTCATATAAAACATAGAGTTTCTTATCAGTTCTAGTGTGATATTTAGAAACATGATTTTTCGAATTTTCATATTTTGCTTTTTTGCCTACGTGTCACCTATCACCATTTCTTTGAGTCAACTGATAGCTGGATCATTCAACTTGGATGTTGAGGTAAAATCGATGAAATTATTTGGCTCAGGATTGGCATTGAATTTCAGATCGGGTCTCGTCTATATATCGCATCTACAGATTTTTCGAGTCTTCTTAAAAATATTTACATAACAGATGGGGCGAATGTCCTTACTGCGTTAACTTTAACTGAACTAGGATTGAATGTTGACAGAACAATGATGGGCTATGAGATAACTACAAATAAAATAACAATTTCTGGGTCGGAAGCATATGATTATTCGACGATGACTGGTTTTATTTATATAACAACTGCTATTCAAGCTAAAGGTTAAGAATAGATGTAAAAAATATGTTGCATTCCAAAAATATTCCTAATTTTACTGTTTCAATCTTTCAGATTCTCATTTTATGGTATATCCTGCTAATGTTGTATCAATTATATCAATTGATATGAGTAATGCAACAGCGGTATTCTTGAACTACGACCTTGATATAGTTAGAAGATTTGATTACATTCCATTAAAATCTTCGAGAGTCACCTATTTGTCTAACACCTCTTTTCAAATTCACTGGGATGAGCCAAGGCAAGGTTATAATAATGGGAGTATGTTTTCACAACAACTAGTGTTCTCGAATCCGTTCAAAGGTGACTTTTACGAGAATATTGATCCGATTCAGATGAATACGAATGTTTGGTATATATGGATTGAGAATAGTCTGAAGCTTACTATTGAACCAACATGGGAAGACCCAAACTCTATTGTATCTTCGGGATATACGTCTACTGGCATGGTTATGAGCACATTTAGTGTTGAGGATATAAAATTCAACTTGAAAAAAGATTCAAGATATGGAGGAGAATCTGGTTTTCGGCTTCTATATAAAGTCGCAAATATCACAACTTTTGCAATGGGAGAATCTTTTGCTTTCAAGTAAGAAGAGAATAAAGTGTGAATATTTGAAATTATAACTTTTTCAGCATGTTTCCTGATAATTATACGACATTTCAAATCAGAGGTGCAGCTACTGCACAAACTTCTGATTATCTTTCAATCACTTCAGCTCCACCACATGTTGGTCGGTTTGCTATTCAATATTATCAAAAACGTGCGTTTTATCTAATAAAAGTTGAATTTTAGATGAATTTTAGAAGGAGATCTTCTACCGACAACAATTCCAGCAAGAACAGTAACTAATAGTCGACTTATTTCGACATCAACTACAACAACTACAACATTGAGCCCGACTACTACGAGCAATGCTTCACGAATATCGTTTATACTCGCATTTTTGATTACATTAAAACTTTAAAATTACTCACCATAAATTAATCCTTGTTGTTTCGTTCTTCTGATGAGGTTTTAGTCGAGTTTAGTCCAGGTAAAAAATTTCGTTTCGGAAAAAAAAGAAAACATATAATTAGCTTTTGCGGACTAGAAAAATATTATATATTGTTTTCTTCGACCTCATCTTTTTTTAAGGTTTTAGGTATTTACACTTGCCACATTTAATAACACAAAAAATTCCCCACATTCAATACACTGTGTTCTTTATAAGAATACTTGAATTCAACTTCGTTTTTACCAGGAAAACCACTAATAACAAATGCTCAACTGCTGGCCTAGAAACCGACAACGCTTGTTTGTGTATTTCTCGAGGACTTCATTTTAATATTTTTCTTTCTTTGTTGTTTGCTCTAGTTTTTGTTCGTTTAGCGCAACAATTTAATGTTTCAGAATGACGAGACACGGTAAAAATTGCACAGCGGGTTCGGTTTATTCCTATCATGAGAGAAAACGAGATGCAAAAGTGAGTTTTATAATTTGTTTTCTACAAAAATAACTAAAATAATTTCCAGGCCAGCGGTTATGGAACACTGCATGCTAGACTTGGCGCTGATTCAATCAAAGAGTTTCATTGTTGCTCTTTAACTCTACAACCATGTCGACAACCCGTCATCACACCAAATGGTTTCATCTACGATCGAGAGGCGATTTTGGAAAATATTCTTGCGCAAAAGAAAATGTTCGCGAAAAAGATGAAAGAATACGAAAGACAATGTGCAGAAGAGCGAGCGGATAAAGAAAAAGAAACCGAAACTGAGGCAATGTCCAAGAAAAATAAGTTCTCAGTAATTGAAAGTACACCAAGTCGGACAGGAGCTCAATCAATTTCCGCGTCAATCGTCGCGAAATCAAATGCTCAAAAACGTCCAGGCGGTGTTATCTCCTCTGAAATTGCGGCCAAAGTCAAAGCTCACGGCGAAGAAGGTGATATTTCAAATATGCGCGGTGATAAAAGTACATCTCTCCCAAGTTTTTGGATACCCGAATTGAATCCAACAGCCGCACCGACAAAACTCGAAAAACCGGTGAGTTTTGCTTAAAAGTTATAACTAAAAATAATGAATTGATATTAATTTCAGAGTTCAAAAGTATTGTGCCCGGTATCTGGAAAACCGTTAAAATTGAAAGACCTGATGGATGTTGAATTCACACCAATGCCAGGAACAGAAACATCGGCACATAAGAGGTATATCTGCGCAGTGACAAGAGATGAATTGAATAATACAACAAAGTGTGCATATTTGAAAAAATCGTGAGTTTTTTTGAATATTTGAAATGTTGAAAAATCAAATGTTGCAAAGAAATTAAAGTCATCTAACGTCGAGAATTCGTCGAACTTCTGAAAACTACATTGCACTCCCAACAAAAAAAAATGAAAAATAGTTAAATTAAAGTTGTTTTCAAAAAAAGTCGTTAAAAATTAAGCGAAAAAAAACGCTTTTGCCTAAATTTGATGTTCTTCCAAGAAAATTAGACAAATTTTTGAACAGAAGTTTGCAAAAAATTCCCGAAAAATAGTAAGAGCTTACTCTAAAGCCAAATTTGCGTGATTTCAAAGTTGCCATTCTCTTCAAAGTTGTTTCAAATGGTTTCTCTCCGTAAGACCGATAAAAACTCGGAAGCTACTTCGAATTTTGGTTAAATCCCGTTGTTAATTCAATGTAAATCGAAAAATCGTAACGGCTTCAGAAATTCAATTTGCCAAGGTGAAACTACTTCTTGAAAATATTGTTTTGTTTTTCCAAATTTCAATAAATAGTAAATATTTATGTATAGCGGCTTGAAACTTTTTCATTAAAAAGAAAGTTGAGAAATTATTGTAAATCTCGTAACATTTTAGTCAAAACCAAGGAATTTAAATCGAACCCAAGTCATATTCGCTTTTTTACAAAAAATAAACAACAATACTACTTTATTTTTCAATTGTTCTTAATCTTACCCAATTTTTTTTTGTAGCAAATCAGTTGTGAAATACGAAGTTGTTTCGAAATTAATAAAAGATGACGGCGTTGACCCAATCAGTGGTGATCCAATCACCGAAGACGATGTCATCGAATTACAACGTGGTGGTACTGGATATTCAGCAACCAATGAGGTCAAGGCAAAACTTATCCGACCTCAACTTGAACTTCAATAATTTATTTATTTGTTTTTTTTTTCGCAGAAAAACTATAATCTTTTCATATATATACAAACAACAACTTCAACAACAAAAATTAAAAAGTGTTCTGAGAACATGTTGGACCAGTCCATCCTATATTACAAGTACAGCTGAATGACTTCAACGAGCCGACGCACATCCCATTCCCTGAGCATTGAACAGCTCCAGTGCATAGTGGCTCGAGCTCACAATGAAGTCCAGTAAAGCCAGGAGCACACAGACATGTTGGCTGAAGCCTATTGCCAAGGCATAAACCATTACCATTACAATCTTTGGTTTCGCAGAAGAAATGTTCACTGGCAGGAGCGAGAGCTGAGATTTGTTCAATCAACGTTTATCTGGATGATTAAACTCACAATATTCGGATTCACATCTTGCTCCATAGTATCCTGGTGAGCAAACGCATTTTATATTTTTCTTTGTGCCAATACATATTCCATTTAAGTTGCAGTCAGAAGCATCACATAATGTTTCAGTAACTGAATTCTCAGGTTTTTCATGTGATTCTATGTACAATGCCAACTCACTTCTCTCACATCGATCTCCAGAATATCCAAAATAACAAGCACATGTATAATCGTCATTTGTCCCAATGCATAGACCATTCGAGTTGCAATCTCGACTATTGCAAAGTGGAACTGGTGCTGAAACAGTTCATTCTTAGGAATTAAAGCAACACCCCTAGCTAAAATTCAAAAAAACTGAAACTGAAAATCGGATTTCTGAAAATATTATTGTTGCTGTAATTGTTAGAAAACCTTACTTCCTTCACAGGTAGATCCGGTATATCCAATCTGACAAGTACATGTGAAACTATTCTCCGTGCCGATGCATGATCCTTTATTGCTGCAATTGTTTGGTGAGCAGAGGGTTAATGGAGCGGATGGATCCAAATTCACTGAAAGTTTGGTGTTGTGCTCAGCGAGAGGTAGAGAACAAGGTAGGAGTGATAAAAAAGCCTAGCCTAAGCTAATAATTTTGCTAAAATGTGAGGTAATCACCATTTCTGTGGGCATATGTCCAGGACTACTGAATTTTAGAAAAGTTTATCAAAACTTTGACCGGACCTCTTAAAGCAACACGCTCAGCTAAAACCGATACCAATAAAAATGAACAATACCGAATAGAAATTAAAGCAAACGCTGTGAATTTGATTGTCCAAAAATGTGAATTCACATTATTTCCAGCCATTTTAATTTTACATAGAGCCTAAAATTTGAATTACCTCCATCTAGAGCCAAGTTTCAAAAAGATGTTTATTTTTTACGTGAACTTAATTGAGTTAGAAAATTGAAATTTCTGGAGAAAAAAAGATCAAGAGAAAAATAAAAATATCCATCTTGTTGAAACGTTACATGTAATTCAAATGGCTGAAACTCATGTTTCTTAAAATATCGTGGTTTCATATTTTGGTATGCCTATATATATATGTATATTGACAATTTTGGATTTCATTTCAACTAGAATTCATCGATTTTTTTTAGCTCGAAGTGTTCCTATGAACTCACATAATTCATTGATTTCTGTTTCACACTTGGCTCCAGTTCTGCCGAGGTTACACAAGCACAGTGGTTTGGTTTTTGTACCAATACACACTCCATGTCCTGAGCAATCGATAGCTGTGCAGGTTTCGATCTCCTCAGAGTCCAACAGATTTGAGGAGCGTTTCTTTCTCGAACCAAACAAGTTGAGTGGATCGAGATGGTTTTTTCGGTTTGAGTGGAAGAGATTCAAAGGATCCAGCAGATTCAACGTCGCTTCGCAATATTCTCCAACCCATCCAATGAAACATAAACATTTCGACGATTTCGCTGTGCCTAGGCAGAATCCTTTACCACTACATCGTGTTAATGAGTTGCATGGTAGGAGGTCTTGAAACGCTCCAAGACCTGACCCTCCATTCAACCCGAATCCCACACCGGATTGTCGACGATGTCGAGAAGCATCGAGAAGACCTATTGATAGGATGATAATAGGGAAGATCATCTTGTAATGATGATGATGATGATCATGCTCCAGTGAGCCGGAGCATTTATATACTGCCACACATAAATAGTAAATATTTACAATTAATACGAATTATCCTGGCCTAAAAATAAACATGACATAGTGGTTCAGGGTGTATATTTGCACAGGATTCAGACATTTGTGTTATGGTTTTTTTTCAGGTTTTCCACAAGTGTAACATGAAATGAACACATTTTCTGGCTCTCCAATAATGATGTAAGATTTTAAGATAAATAGTTTAAGATAAATCAATGTACTACTGCAAAACAATGATATTAAGATACATTGGGGTTGTAAAGAACGCCCGAACGCGAAAACCAGGATACTTATTCGCCTGTTTACCCGTTACCCGTTTGCCCTTTTTCTCGCTTGCCCGTTTTCCCATTACCCATTACCTGTTTGCCCGTTTTTTCGCTTGTCTGTTACCCGTTTAGCCTTTCGCCCGTTTACCCTTTTACCAGTAATCCATTTGCCCATGTGTCCGAACGCCCGTTTTCCTGCTTGTCAGTTACTCGTTTGTCCGTTACCCGTTCGCCCGTTACCCATTTACCCGAGCGCCCGAACGCAAAAACCAAGATGCCTATTTGCTCGTTTACCCGTTAATTTTTTCGTCTGCTTGTCCGTTACCCGTTCACCCGTTTACCTGTTTACCAATTACCCGTTTGCCCGTTTACCCGGATGCCCGTTCGCCTACACCCTTGTTTTTTTTTGTTATTTGTCTCAAAACTAGTGACCGGGTGACTGGGTGAACGAGTAAATGGGTGCCAAAAATCACGGACGTTGTTTGTTCCAATACATTTATCATTATAATGACTATAAACCGATAAAGTCAACCAATATTCATGATTTTAAAACATCATCTCAACTTTCTCAGTTTTCAACATTTTCAGAATCTCTTTTCAGCTTCTGAAAGAGCATAATCTTTTGAACTAGATGATATGGAATAGACAAAAAACCATATTTCAAATCTATCCCAACATACATAGCAATTCTATCACCACTTTGATAAGAAAGTTAGGTCAAGTTTCACTTCTTCCAAATCAGGTCAGCTATTTTCTTCTCTTAGTTTTCTTTTTTCTCCCATAACATGTGGCTTCACACTATAGCGTTCTCAACCGCAGTTTTATCATGCACAATACTTTTTGGGCATGTATTTTATCTACCCTATATTGTTTCACAAGCTGAGCAAGCTCATGATGAGGTTATGAGTCGGATTGAGATTTTCAAGGTTATTTTTGTTGGTTTCCTGATGTTGTCATGATGTCATAAGGGGTTTGTTTCAGGTGGTTGAGGCGGAGATTAGTTCAGAACTATCGAATCAGTCATTCCTCCAAGTTTCCAAGAGATCCGCCCCTGTTCAATGTGAAAACGGATATCCTGGTCCACCTGGAAGAGATGGCCAAGACGGAAAGGCTGGGCTCGATGGCCCGAAGGGTATTCGCGGGCTGGATGCGAGAGATATCATGGAGGAACTGCAAGCCAAGCAAGAGTGCATAATCTGTCCTCAGGGTGAGGTAGGACCCACAGGTGCACCAGGAGATCGCGGTGAGACCGGTGACCAAGGTTCCAAAGGTATCTCGGGTATCCCTGGACAAGACGGGTTGGACGGCGAGCAGGGTGAGGAGGGGCCCATCGGACCACCAGGACCCATCGGTCATCGAGGACGTAAGGGTGCTGATGGTAAATCAGCGATGGGTGGAATCGGAGTGCGAGGACCAAAGGGAGTGCCGGGAGCGCAAGGAGGACCTGGATTGCAGGGTCCACGTGGCAAGAGGAACTATATCTATGGACCGCCTGGGCCGATTGGGCAGCCTGGACCGAGTGGGTTGGATGGGGCTGCTGGAAATCCAGGAGATCGTGGGCCGAAGGGAGTTATTGGGGAGAAGGGTGCTGATATCAAATTCTGCCCATGCCCATTGGAACTGGAGCTATTGAAGTCGAGGAGCAGGAAAGTACCACAACCTCCAGCTCCATCAGTTGAGCCAACTACAGAGCCACAATCTACCACCACGGAGGAGTTGACTACAACCTCGGAAGCTACAACAACAACAACAACTTCGACCACTACTAGTACAACAACATCAACAACAACGTCAACAACCACCACCGAAGCTCCAACCACGGAAGAGCCAACAACAACAGAGCAAAATGTGTTTGGTGGTCGCGCGCCGGGGTATTCTTCAGAGATACGTCGTGCTCCAGAAGTTCTGGATGTGGAGCCAAGAGAGATGATCGATGTGCCAACCGAGTTCGGGTCTGACACTACATCGAATCAGTTACCTTTGGTGATCGAGGAAGAGGAAGTAGAAGAAGACTATCCAGAACCAGAGACTACCACGTGAGTTATACAGATAGACAGAGAGTGCGTGAAAGATTATGAGAGTGTTAGAGAAGCAAAGAGGATTCGAGAAGCAGAGTGTTAGAGAAGCAGAGAGTGGTAGAGAGGCTAGAGAGGCTTGAGATCGATGTAGAGAGAGAGACAGAGAGTATCAGAGAAGGAGAGAGTGTTAGAGAGGCTAGGTAGCCTAGAGAAACAGAGAGGCATACAGTTTCTCAGACTGGTTACTGTAGATTTCAAAAAATAGTGCATTTTGTCGTAAGACATGATGTTTTGGTTCGTTTCGAGACCATAACACGTGTGTGCATTTAAAACTCCTTATTTCACGACAAAGTACACACATTTCGCAGCCTACAGTAGCCTCAATATATTAATTTTCTATGCGCATTTTTCTAAATATAGTTTACGAAATAGTTTTCATTAATTATTCTCATGGTTGCATTATATAAAAAAAATTGCTCAAACTTTCGCACTTTTGAAAAAAAACGCCTGAAGAATCAAACATCTTCATGACAATCGACTCATTCTTTTTTTTTGCAGACGTCGCTTCCGGTATGTAACAAAACGTCCAATTAGATACGCCTAACGCACTCTTTTTCTCCTTTTTTTTTGTTTGTGAACAACGAAAAATAAAAAAAAATCATTTTTCTATCTCTCCTCGTTCTCCTCTATGACATTTCGGCAAGCGGCCATCGCTGGTGTTTTGGCCGAGTGGTGAACAGGTGCGCTCGACGTGCACAACGTTGCGGGTTCGATTCCCGATGAGTGCGTGTGTGTGTGTGTTAGTGTGCGGGGTGACGATACCTTCAGAAGCTGACAGGTTGTGATGCTACTTCAATCCTCTAAGAAGTACTGACCGCTTTTTTCTTCATTTTGTTATTGAAGTGAAAGGTTTTTATTATTTTTCAAGTGGGAGAAATGCGAATTTCCGCCCGGCAATGATTTTTTTTTTTTGCTTTGCTCAACACAGAAAAAATTGCTGCTAAATCCTGCTCCCTAAATTGAATTATTTGTGTATGCCGAAAAATTCATGAATATTTCATGAATGCCACATATTTTAGGGTTTTACTCGTTTTTTGTTGTTGAAAAAGAAAAAAAACGCACTTTTGTTTTCTTCTTTTTCATAAAAAAACGAGAAGAGAAAACTTTAGTGCATTTATCACACAAAACTTTTTTTTTCTAATTTCTGAAGTTTAGTATAATTATCCCCCATAAAATATTAAATGACATCAGAAAGACATATAGAATAATATATTAAATGTTCGTGTATATTCAGAAAAATTTTTTTTTTTTTTTTTCTTGTACATTCTTTCTTGCGCTAACTATAAATGCATTTTTTTTTTCCTATTTTCTCTTTCTTCTCTCATATTTATTTCTTGTTGTCATTCTTTTAACAAAATTGGAAAAATATATTCTCCCCTTTTTCTGACGGTTTTTAACATTTTGTAAAAAGAAACCTATTTTTTTATGTACTACATTCTTTAGATACCTTTGGTTGAATTATCATAACTCGGCTCAAAATATTCAGTTTGGCTCCATATTTTGAACAGATGTGCTCGAAGATATCAGCAACGTACTACAGATTTTACAGGACGATATCTAGAAAAATAAAAATCTGGAAATCATTTCAGAAAATTTTCATTTTTTGAAAAAATAATGGTAAAAACATTTCCCAAATTTTTTTTTTGAATTGTATAAAAAATGCTGTCAAAGTTGATGAATCAATTAGAAAAATTCATTTTTTTTTTAGAATTTAAATTTTTTGGAGATTTCATCAAAAAGTTTTGATGGCAAGAATTGGTCAAAAAAATAAAAATAAAATGTTTTTTTCGAAAAATTCTATTTTAAGACTATTTTTTCTGAAAATAGAGTTACATTTTTTAAAATATCGTTAAGTATCTTTAAAAACTTTGTTTTAAAACATTAAAAAAATATTTTTTTACAAAATTTGAAGTAAATTGATCAATTTTGAGACATTTTACTAGATATTTTTGAAATTTTACTTAACTTTTTGTCAAAAAATTTAGAAAAACTTTTTTTTCTCTGAAATCACAGTAAAATTTCGAAAATCTGTAGAATATCTCAAAAACTTTGTTTAAAAATATATTTTTTTTACAAAATTTGAAGTAAATTTATCACATTTGAGACATTTTACTAGATACTTTTGAAATTTAACTTTACTTTCAGCAAAAAAAATTTAGAAAAACTTTTTTTTTTCTTTGAAAATACACTATAAGCGGATAAATCCACCTATTTCTAATTTTGTTTTTAAAAAATAAAAAAATTAAAATAAAATTTTACATTTAAAAAATTTTCTGAAGATTAAAAATAAAACACTTACTTAAAAATTAACAATTTGAAGTTTTTATTAAAATTGGAAATATGAAGTAAATTTATCAACTTTGATACATTTTACTACAAAAAAGATTTTTTGGATAACATTTTCCAGAAATGTTTTTTTCAGATATTATCCTGTAAAATCTGGAGCACTTTGCTCATACCTTTGAGCCTAACTGTGCAAATTATGGGCTAAAACGGACCATTTTGACTCTATATATATAGTAACAAATATACATCTTCTCCTTTTCAAACAACAAAAATTTATGAATCCACCGGGATTTAATAGAGGAGCGATAAAATACTTGCTTTGTTCTTCTCTTGTTTTTTTTTTTTGGTTTTCTTGATTTTTAGGTTCCAAAAATAAATATTTACAATATTCAGATATGGATGGCGTTCACCTACCAGAATTCGTTGATTTCACAACTTCCGATTCGGCAAGCATCGCACACTTTTCGAGAGGCAAAACAGACGGCCAATGAGAGACATAATTATCAATCGGAACTTGTGCAAGGTGGGCAGAGGGTTGGATAATGTGTTTTTCTCGCGCAGCTGGAATTTAGGAGAGTCCTGGTGAAACACAGTTATGCTCCAGGTTTTGTAGGACGATATCTGGAAAAATAAAAATCTGGAAATATTCTTCTGAAAATGCTCATTTATAGAACAAATAAGGTACTATTTTTCTTCTTGTCTGATTTTTTTTTTGAAAAAAATTTGTGCATACACTTCACGGGCACACGGTGACGACAATTTGCACACTTTCTTCGTGGTGAATCCGGACAACCCCTTTAAGGCTGATTTTCTCTGAAAATATAGTGAAATTGAAAAAATATTAGAGTTTCTCAAAATTGATGGATCTACTTCAATGCAGTGTTAATTGATACACGAATTTTAAAAATTGGTGAAAAAATAAGTTTTTTATTTTCTGAAGCTTGTTCAAGAACATATATATTATATTTTAGAAAGCTGAAAAATATCCCAGGATTTTTTTTTTGAATTTTGAAATCACTGAAGTATAATATCAGCAATTTTGTTCATGTTGGGAGCCAGCTACCCAGTTCATCCTTTTACCCGTTCGCCCGTTCGCTTGTTTTCCCAAACGCCCGCACACCCTTCATCCGTTTACCCGTTCATCCTTTTACCCGTTCGCCGGTTTGCCCGTTTTCCCAAACGCCCGCACATCTTTCATCCGTTTACCCGTTCATCCGTTTACCCGTTCATTCTTTTACCCGTTCGCCCGTTTGCTTGTTTTCCCAAACGCCCGCACACCCTTCATCCGTTTACCCGTTCATCCTTTTACCCGTTCGCCCGCTTGCCCGTTTGCTCGGTCATTTGTTCTAGACAAATAATTAAGAAAAAACAGGAATAAAGACAAACGGGCGTGGGCAAACGGGCAGCCCATTCACCCGATTTTCCATTCTTAGAGCCAGCCCACATCGAGCTAGGCCAGGCCAAGTCTGGCCTTGATTTTAATTTGAATTTCTTCGAAATATTTTCTAGGTCAGTGTTGCTAGATTATTCTCAACCTACAATTAGCTGCACAGAATTATGAACAAAATTTTTTTTTTTTGACAAATATTTTTTGGTTTTTTTAGAGAGAGCATATTTTTCTGCTCGAAAATTGCATGAATTTTTTTGAAAACTGGATCTCCTAATTGGCCTAGAACCTATAGACTAGCCCATTTTCCATTTTCAGGTTGAAAAAATCGATACATTCCCTAACCATAATCTCGGTTCGCCCCTAGTGAAGTGTGAATATTGGATTTCATCGATTTTTTGGGTGTATATTCCCTACATGGCTAGTTTTTTTTTTCAATAAAAAAATAAGTTAATTTGTTAATTGCATATCTTAATACATTTTTTTAAAATACAGTCTTCATTTGGGACAATGCTATGTTTTTTTTTGTATCGAAATATTGTTGACCATTCTTCACAAGTCATTAAAAGAGGCATTAAATCTTGTTTTTTTTCATGATGCGGCTAGGGAAAAACAAAAAAGTCCAGATTGAACACCCTCCTCATTACCAGTCTAGGTTATTTGTTTTTGTTCTTTTTTTGTTGAGAATTGTTATATAAAACTTCACTTCAAAAATAGAAAATTAGGTGCTGATTTTAAAATTCAAATTTCGAAGTGTGCATTTTTGAAAAACCTTTTTCAAAAACAAGAAAACAAGGCAGACGCTATTTTGAAAAGTGCAGAATATTTTACTTGTTTTCGTCTTTTAAAAAAAAAAATAAAATAAAATAGGGGTCCTCCAAGATAGACTAGAGTCCTAAAATAAAATAGAGGTCCTCTCAAATAAAATAGGGGTCCTCTCAAATAAAATAGGGGTCCTCCAAGATAGACTAGAGTCCTAAAATAAAATAGAGGTCCTCTCAAATGAAATGAGGGTCCTAAAATAAAATAGGGGTCCTCTCAAATAAAATAGGGGTCCTCTCAAATAAAATAGGGGTCCTAAAATAAAATAGGGGTCCTCCAAGATAGACTAGAGTCCTAAAATAAAATAGAGGTCCTCTCAAATGATATGAGGGTCCTGAAATAAAATAAGGGTCCTCCCAAATAAAATAGGGGTCCCAAAATGAAATAGGGGTCCTCTCAGATAAAATAGATGTCCTAAAAAATAAAACAAAGGTCCTCTCGAATAAAATAGGGGTCCTAAAATAAAAAAGGGGTCCCAAAATAAAATAGGGGTCCTCTCAAATAAAACAGAGGTCCTCCCAAATAAAATAGGGGTCCCAAAATGAATGAAATAGGGGTCCTCTCAGATAAAATAGATGTCCTAAAAAATAAAACAAAGGTCCTCTAGAATAAAATAGGGGTCCTAAAATGAATGAAATAGGGGTCCTCTCAGATAAAATAGAGGTCCTCTCAAATAAAATAGGGGTCCTCTCAAATAAAATAGGGGTCCTAAAATAAAATAGGGGTCCTCCCAAATAAAATAGGGGTCCCAAAATGAAATAGGGGTCCTCTCAGATAAAATAGATGTCCTAAAAAATAAAACAAAGGTCCTCTCCAATAAAATAGGGGTCCTCTCAAATAAAACAGAGGTCCTCCCAAATAAAATAGGGTCCCAATTTTCATCCTATAGGTCCCTTCTAAAAACAGAGGTTCCCCTGAAAAATGTATTTTTTTTTTTGAGGGGTAAGGGGGTCTCTTGAACAATAAAGATCTTTATTTTTGTGTTATGAGTCCCTCACAAAAAATAGGGGTCCCAATTTTTGTCATATTTTTTACCCTTTCGAAAATTTGACCAAAAAATATTCCTAAAAGTGTATAGTATGATGCACAATTCCAACTTTTCCTCCCTCTTTTAACGATGTTATAAAAATAAAAATAACATATAAATTTGGCCAATAATAATCGTCTCATGTTGTTTATTTTTATGTCCATTAATACCTAACACGAAAAATGCTCAAAAAAAAGTTGAATTCACATACATTTTTTGTCACTTTTTTTTAGGTAATCGAATTACCCGCGCACTTTCAGATTGCTCTTTTTTTGCAAAAAAATTTTTTTTTTTTTGAGAATTTTGTTGCATGTCTAACTAACCCTAAATATGAGCGCAGCAGCAGCAAAAAAAACAAGAAAAAACAAGGGCTGAAAATTTCTCGTTTCCCAATTATTTTCAGATTTTTGTGTATTATATTTTTCGCTTTCCTATTCACATGCAATTTGAAGAACTCGTTTTGATTGCGAGAATAAATTTGAGGCAGGTGAGTAAGTTTTTTTTCTCTTTGCAAAGAAGAAAAGCAAAAATCTGATTTCTTATTCATGAAATTCTCCAAAAAAAATTTTCCGCCTCGTTTTTTGGCTTGTCATGAAATCTGGACATGAATTTCAAATATGTCGCTGCTCGGCTCGGCTCCGCTTTTTTTTAATATGTATTTTTCTCGGAACCAAAAAGAGGCATTTAGAAAAATTGTTGTTTTTCGACTCTTCTTTGACATTTTTCATTATTTTTTCAAATTAGTTGCTGCCTCAATTAGAAAGATGTGTTTTTTTTTTTAAATTTTATTTTTTACTTCTCATTTTCATTGAGTTTGTTTTTCTTTTAAAAAATAGGGGTTCAAATATGCAATTGCATCACTACTCCCATCGTGTAGTGGTAGTCTAGTGGTTAACACCGCTGCCCCACACGCACGAGGTCCAGGTTCGACTCCCCTATGCTGCCAGATTCTTTTTTTTTCGATTTCAATTTTAAAAATGTGTTTTGGTTCTGGAGACTAACCGGATATCAAAACAATACGCTATTTTTCCTCATTTTTTAAAGCTTGTCTATTCCATAGATTGAGCACAACCTGCACATCTTACTGTAGCTCAAGTTTGATGTGCAGGTTCTTTCTTAGACACCCATTATTACCTATTCATTAAGAAACTTTATTCTTTTCAAAAAAAAAAAAAAACAAAAACAAAAACAAGTAAAAAATTCCAAGAATACACGCACTTTTCAGAAAACAACTAACTTCTACCTCATTTTCTTTTCTCATTTTTCTTGTTTTGAAAAAGTCCGTTTTCAAAGAAAAAATTTTTTTCTCGAAAAATCTAGGTCATTCAGGGTGACCTAGATTTTCTAGTGTACCAGAAAAATTGGACCCGAATTTAATTGGAAAACTTCAAATCTGGTCCAAAAAGGGTCTATCTGAACATCAAGTTCTAGAACCCCCAATATATAGACCAGAAGATATACATTTTTTGAAAATCAGAGTAGCCGACACCTTCCGGGTCGGGCTGCTTGCTATCTTGTCTGTTTCTCTTCCATTCATTTTTCATTCAGCGTCCTAAAATAATCCACGTGGCGAATTCGCCGTTGTTTAGAAACCCACGTGGCGAATTCGCTAAATCTCAGAAAACTACGTAAGTGTCTATGACCGACTGGTTAACGTGCGTGCCTGTTGATCAAACGACGACTCTAGGCTCTGGTTCGGTTCCCCACTGCGTCGAAACTTTTTTTTCTTTTTTCTTCAATTTCAGATAATTGTTATTCATGAATTCAGAACATTCTAATATAAAAAATTGAAAAAAAAAAAATATATGGTCGAAGGGAGAACCGAACCCTTGTCGTTCTCTTCAAAGACACAAAAGCTAACCAGTCGGCCATGTGCACTTAGAACGATTACCGTAATCCACAGGTCTTAACACGAAATCCCATTCATCTTACCTACAGTACTACGTTCATTACTTCCTCCAAGAAAAACCCATTTTTCCAAGATTTCCATTTCCATCCAACCACATTTCCATCTTCTTCTTTTTTTATCTTATTTTGCACTTTTTTCGCTGTGCTCACCAAAAAAAAAGAAAATGGAATTTTTTTCGGAGGCGACTCGCCAAGACGAATGAGTGCTTTTTTGGGTTGAGGCGGATTTTTTTTTTGTTATTTTATTTTTTTTTTTTTTTGAAAAACCAACAAGTCTAATGACTAATTGGCAGGCTTAGGCAAAAAAAAAGAGCCATAAATTATATATTTTTCAATTAACAATAATTGAATACTTATGCTAGGCTAGTTGTCTGCAGAAATTGTCTTTTTTTTTCTCATAAATCATCTCGTCAATTTAAAGACAAATAAAAATTGGCTGAAACTAATGAAGCGGCGAAGAAATTCACTTTGTTGTTTCCTCCCAAATAAAACAAAAGGCGGATATATTTATTTTTGTGTGTGTGTGTGTGTATGTTGTCTTCTTCCTACATATAATACTTCTACTACTTCTACTTCTATGTCTAACTTCTTCTTTTTGAGAAAAATAAATGTGAGTGTTTTTTCGTGTGGAATTTTTCCACCAATTTTATGAAAAACATCTGGACTTTTCCTCCATATTTTCGGCATTTTTTTGAGTCGGAAAATGTCGGGAATTTTTTTTGCACTTTTTGGTTTGCTACAGTAGTACTAAGATCCTGCAGATCTAACTCGTTAGAAATGAACAGTTTGATGTGCAGGTCATCTTAGTATTACTGTAAAATTCTCGGTTTTTCAAATTCTTTTGTCAGTTTTGAGGTAAATTTTTTACCTCTCTGATAAAAATTGACGTTTTTTTTTTGATTCTTAAAGGGACATCCATTTTTTTGTGAATTAAGCTTATTATTCTTCCTAGTTTCATAAACTACCGTACTACCTAGAAACCTGCACATCTTACACATTCAAAAAAAGCACAGTTTGATGTGCAGGTTGTCTAAGAGATACTGTATTTCAAATACGCTCTCCTGAATTTATCTATTTTTTCTCAACTTCTTCACTGTCAAAAAAATAGAATTTTCAAAAAAAAATTTTGGTTTCAAATGATCAGGACTTTTTTGTTGCTAAAAACTACAAAAATAGACTATTTCATAGTTTGAAACCCTAAAAATTCAAAAAAAAAAAGTCGAATTTTCAAGCAACTATTGATGTGAACAGTTGAAACAGGTTAGTTCTCGTTTAAATTTGAAAAAAAAACAGAAAAAAAAGCGCCAGCATCAGGAATCGAACCTGGCAAGTGACAATATTTTGAGATTATCAAGTAGAAGTCATACCGACTGAGCCACGAATTAGAACCAGAGGAGCTTCAATCTTAGCCTAATCGGATCCAGTAAACTGGACCTAATATAGTAGCGAAACTATACCTAGAATAGTAGTTAAACTGGACCTAGAATAGCAGTGAAATTGTTCTAGAATAGTAGTTATACTCGGCCAAAAAAAAAAAGTAAAACTAGGTATAGAATAGTATGAAATTGAGCCTTTAATAGGAGTGAAACTAGGCCTAAAATATTAGTGGAACTGGGCCCAAAATCGTAGTGAAACTATACCTAGAATAGTAGTAAAACTATACCTATGATAGCTGTGAAATGGGCCCAAAATAATAGTGAAACTTGACCTCAAACAGTAACTCCTAAAACAAACTGCGTTGCACAAAATTGGTCTGGATTAAGCCCAATACAGGTTCTGTGAACTGACACTCCAATCCAGCTTATCCAGCTCATCAGAAGTCATATTGACTGAGCCACGAAGAGGAACCTTAGGGTCTATCTAGAATCTCTAGGTTCTATCTAAATTTTAGAAGGTCCTAAATTGGACATCATAACTAAAAATAGTGATTTTTTGATACCAGAAACTTGTTCACTTCTCTCCATTCTAATTCTGTCCCAGCATTTCTATTCTTAGATCCAACCAACGTCATGAGCATCATCAAATCAAACTTCCTTTTCTCCCCACTTTTTCACACATTGGCCACTTTTTTCTCTCTATATATATATATGTAGTAGTTCAATCTAACTTTTTCAAGTATACCAACTCTCTTTTCCATTTTTCAAGGGTTTTCAAAAAAAAAAAAAAACAAATGAACTTCTCCATTTCTTTTTTCTCACAAGGCAAAAAAAAAATGGAACACGAACACAAACACGAAAACAGATATGTTAGTTTTCAAGTATTTTTTTTTATTTTAGCTCAGCTTTCCGACATTTTCCTATGAGGTTTGTTCTAATTTTCCACCTGTTTTAAACCGCGCAAAAAGTGCAGCAAAAAGGGGGCGGAGCTTATGAAGAAGAAGAAGCAATAGTTAAAATTATGCATGTAGATTCCCACGTTCTTCTGTGGCCTTCGGCCAAAATAAAACGAGAGACTAGTTAGCAAATTAGCATTTTTCGCTTCTTCTATTCTCTAAAAAATAAAGATGATGAACCCGTTGAATACTGCTAAATATTATATTCTTGAGAATTTACGTTTCGATGAAAAAGTGAGTATCCGGTGAAGTGCATGAAATCGGAGAAGGAAAATATAACGGGCAGTGTTTGTTTTGGAGGATAAGGATATGGGATCTTAAAGCAACAAACCAGGCTAAATAGAAATTGACAAAATCTACACATAAAAATTATTTTTGTTTATTTTTCACGTGAAAAATTATTTTTTTGAAAAAAATTCAACTAAAACTCAGTGTCAGCTTAATTTCCAATAAATTTTGTCAAAAATTTCATTGGTGTCGATTTAGCTTAGCGTGTTTCTTTAAGGTTTTTCCAATAAACCCCTAAAATTTGACAATTTTTCAAAAATACATCAGAACACGGTGTTTCAAAATAAATATCTCCAACCAGTAAGCAAAAATTGCGTACAAATTGGAGATGTGACACTCTCACGCAAAATTGCACACATTTTTCAAAAAAAATTCACCCAGCCTAAACTTTTTGTGTTGTGTGACGCCAAAACACGCTGCAGGTGTGTACAAGTGTACGGTAGGTGTATGCAAAGTACGGTGGCAGCGCCAGAAAGACGCTACACGCTGCAAAAATCAACCAACTTTTGCTTGCTGGCCGATTTCTGTTGTTCGATGATTTTTTTTGAAACACCGTGAGAAATAGTTATTAATCATGCACATTTGTAGCTATATGTCAATGTTTAAACTAATTATCAGCATGAATCATGCTTTCTTTAACTCAATTCTGACGGCATAATTTATATTACCAAAAAACACGTTTCAAATATTTAAATTCTGCGTTAAAAAATGTAATTAATTTTTCCAACTCATTTTGTTTGTTTTTTTCGAATGATCGAGGAACTTTGAGATATTCAAAGCTAAATTTAATCCAATTTCGACATTCAGTAACAGCTAATAACTTTTTTTTACATATATCCTTTCTTAGAAAGTTGAATGATATCATTTTCAGATTTTTTGAGGAGGAAATTAAACTCATAGTAAACCAAAGATTACTCAATAACAATAGTAATTGTATTTTTGGATGTTTGATAGGTAGAATGTTGAAAATCTCACTAGGAAACAAAATTCGGAAAAAAAAACCGAAGAATTTTTAATCTAAGTCGTCAAAAAACCCAACACGTTTATAGAAAAGTGAGGTGATCCAGAATTCAGCAGGTAAAATAAGCTTTATTGATGAAAACGGATTTTCCATATCAAAAATGTGCTACATAGACATATCAATGCTAAAAACGGTTTATATGAGTCCAATAACCACGACGACTACAATTTAAAAAACGAATTCAGGAGTTGTTCGGGTAAATTCAAGTCGTTTTCCTACATTTCTGATTTCATTATTCGAAATTGAACCGCCGAAATGTGCTGAAATGTTTCAGAACAGGTTTTCTGAGTTAGTTAAAGCAACACCTCAATCTAAAACATAAATAAAAATCAACAAAATCTTGTGAAAATTGAAAAAAAAAACAATGCCAATAGAATCATCCCAAAATATAGAATCACTATATTTTCAGATATGTTTAATGATTTTTGAATTACATCATAATTCAAATTTCATTCTCCATGTAAGATTCAAATGGCTGAAACTCATTTCGCTGAAAATGTTGTGATTTCACTTTTTTCGGATGCTTATATTGACTGTATTAGCTTTCATTTCCAATTATTAGTTTTGTTAAATTTTATTGGGTCAAGTTTTACTGAGGGTGTTGCTTTAACATCCTAAAACATGATTATCAATGAAGCGTATAACACTGATTCAATTTCGGCTCAAATCTGAACAGATTTTCCTGTTTTCACTCCAACAAAAATCAACGTTTCTCTCTGTGCCCCAAAAATTTTTTAAACTTGTTTGTTTGCTATCCCATTTTTCTATTCAAAAAGCCATATTTTATGGTCATAAATATACATTTCACAAAAACGCTCAACAAAAAAACCTTCTTTCCTTAGGGTCTTTTCGAAAGCTCAATAGTTCAAGAGCACAAAATAGAAAAATATGGGCGAAAATATTATAATACACGTAATCCGACACCGCTCCTCATTCATTCAATGCTATTTTTGCTCTCTGTTTTATTCAAAATCGCTCCTTTTCTCCTTCATCCTCCATTCATGCCAAATTCAGCGCTCCTCGTCCTACCTATTATCGGCTAGTCAATATCGCGATGAGCTCACGGCAAATCACACCAACTCAATCGATAACTCCACATCATCTTCTAACAAGCTCAATTTGATGGACTTTTTCGACGTTCGAAAATTCCAGTCCCATCGGGATTTTGCTTTTCACGATGGTCGTATGCAGGCAGTGTCAGGTAAAAAAAAAGAGATTTCTCCATTTTTTTCTAAGAGCCAAAAAATACTTTATTGTTCGCTCTTTTCCTGTCAACAAACCGAACAAAAAGTCGTCGAAGCATGATCGAAAAATAAAAAAAATATTTCGCCTCCTTACTTTTCGGCCTAAAAAAATGTATTTCACCAGACTGCGCGAGAAAAACTACATCTATCCCCCAAGTTTAAGAAACACCGATTTCACAGGTTCCACTTCTCCGTGTCCCTTTAAAGTACAGTGTATTTTCAGACTACTCCCTAATCGCTCTTCTTCCTGTAATCCTTGTGGCCGCTCTGATAGCTGGTATATTTTTGGTGCATCGTTTTCGAAAGTGGAAGCATAATCGAAAACAGGTAAGAGACTGATTCCCTGAAAACGTTTAACCTGAACGTTCCTATATAGATCGCGCAGTTGACCGAGTTCTACAACATTGTCGAGTCATCACCATGTCTTTCCGCCAAGCATCATTTGGTGCAACATTGTAAAAAAGCTGAGGTTTGCCTTGAAACGAGTGGGCATGCTCCTTTAAACTCCAATCTTTCCCTGGCTTTTTTTGAGCTTTGGACAATGCTTTATTTTAAATTGGTGTTCAATTACACACCCACGCAGTTTATAAGTGAACATGAGACCAGAGACTTTTTTGAAACTGATATAGTCACACTATAGTGTACTCAAATAACCTGACTCTTATTTTTATAGAAACATGGAAGTTAGATATGCAAGTTTTGGAGTTACTAACTAAATGACCCCAGGTGAACCTTTGAACTGTAACAGTCTTCTAAGGTGCTTTATTCTTCACTGATTCGTTTTAAACCGACCTTGAGAAACTCAAAAACCCCATGCATGATTCTTTGCTCCATATAACCCTTCATTTTTCCAGAAATCTGAATGCGACCTGATATCTCGCGCTGTCACAGTTCCCACTCCTGGCTCCTCCCTTTTCTTCCAACCCATCCCGCCAAAACTCACCAAATCCATCAAATGCAGTGCGAATGGTAATATTGTAAAAGCAGCTGATGCTAGTGAGGTAACTATTCTCCGAATCACCTTCTCCAATATCCTAATGCTCTTCCAGATAATCTATCATTTCTCCCAACTTCCACCACCTGAAAAACTTCTCAAAAGGCCAGGTGCAATAGTTCATCGTGTTTAGTCATTCCTATTCGCTTTTTTTCTCCTTTCATATTACGGGTTATTGTTGTGCCTTTTAGGGGTTTTTGTTTTCAATGAAAAGTGAACATTCATTGTAATTTGCTAAGGCGAATACATAAACAAGGTAATCCTCCGACATTGACCATCGTCGTTGCATCGGTACGCCAAGAATCTCGGTCAGTGGCAATCGCCGTATCTGAAAAACATATTTTTGATAATTTATTGATGATTATGAAAATGATAGAATGAATAGTACTAGGTCTGCTCCAGGGATCTTTTACCTGGTCTGTCTTAATGTTCGATTCAGTAAAAACTAGAAGAAATAGATTTACAACCGTTTTGTAGGACTCGAGAATGAGTAGGGGGTTTCAGAATTTAATAATGAATATCGGATTGTAACTTTTTCATCTAAAAATTCTTTTTAATTTTTTATATTGTTCAATTCTAAAAAAAAAACCTCGACACGTTAGTGATTCGATTGATAATTTTTTTTAATGCCGGGCTTTCTTCAGTTTTTAGATTCAATTAAAACCCAAAACATGAAGTTTCAAATATTCTGAGCAAAAAAACTCACCGAGACTTCTCTTATCATGTGTCATCAAAACAATTCGCCCGCCTATTCTCAAAACCCGTCTCCATTCTTTCAACAATTCCGGATACGCCTTTCTATTATCCTCCACCGATCCAACCTTCTTTCCAAATGGTAAATCTGTGACAATAGCATCGACCGACTCGTCGTGAAGTGGCATTCGACAAGCGTTCCATCTAATGAAATTGCATGGAATACCTGAGGGATTTACGGTCTTAAAAAAATGCTACTACTTTCAAACGGTAAATTCGAAATTCGGTTTGCTCACAAGATTTTCATGACATCGTTCCATGGCCTTATCATGATTATCACCGCCGATGAAGAATGAGGATGGGAATGCGCGTGCTCCTTCGATCGGGATCGATCCACCACCACACATCGCATCGACTATAATCTCACCGGGAGCTGGATCAGCTATTGAAAGCATGCAAAAGCACATTGTTGATCGCATTGTGGTGGGACCAAATGCGATGATGTTGCGTTTGAAGAGAGATTCGTTGTTTAGAGCAATCATTACCATGACCTGAAAAGAAGTTTTGCTCCTATCTCTATTTAAAAACCTTCTGTATTCTCATAGTTAGTTTTATATTCAAAATTCGATGGAAAATGCAACTTTAGAGGGTGAGAATCGGTTAATCAAGTATAATTAAGAAGATGTTTGAACCTCAATTTTGCTGGAAATCACAAAATGAAAATGAAAACTTCAAAGTTTGGAAACACCGGAAACACTGTCCATTTGTGCTTCATCAAAAAATTGTCAAAATTGTTTAAAATACTAGAATTACTCGTTTTTATGTGAAGTTAACATTCTAGAAACGCTCAGGAGGAAAAGTTACCTTATCGTCCAAAGAACTATACGATATTTGTTAGTTTTTTTTTTTTAAATCATTTTTCAAACGTTGTTTTTTCGATATAATTTGCTCAAATTCGCGCAGTGATAACGGCGTTTCGAAGAAACTGAATACGGGATGTTGATCAGTGTTCAAAACTTTTCGAATGAATTATTTCTCGTCAAAAAAAGCTTTTTTTGTTCATTGAGATTATCTATTGAAACCAAGATAATGTCCTGCTCTTCCTTAAACAAAAATTTGGTTGAGCTCTTACCGAATCTTGTTCAATCCGCAAAACAATCTCAATATCGAACTTCTTCATGCTCGCCTTCCATCCAAACACCTCATTGATCTGCCCACCAAACTTCCAGGCCGCATCCATTGACGAGAACTGATGATCACTAAGAACACCAGCTCTTTTACACGTAACTCTAAAACTTGGCGAATCCTTCGTGCATTTGAAAATTTTTCTTTTTTCCATGAAAATTTTCATTTGCTTCTAAAAAATATTGGTTTTTTTGCGATAGAGAAAAAAAATAGAATATATTCTAACCTTAACCAACTTTACTCCTCCATGTATTTGCCTGTTATGAGCCCATTGCCAAGCAGAAACAGCCTTATTCCATTCCAAAGATGGAACCAGGTTTCGGAGAGTGCCAAGCGCTTCCTGAAAAAAGATAATCAAAATACTATTTTCGTTAACCAACTGATGATAGATTTTGGATCGCTATTTGTTTTTAACTCCTGAATTTTTCAGTGACTCTGTTTTCGAAAAATTTGAGTTTGAGAAAGATTTGTTTTGAAATGTTCTCAATTATTGTAACCTGATATCCTGAAATTTCCAATCTGGAATTTTTTCAGTAATCCGTCTTTGTTTATCGTTGTTGTTGTTATTGTTTTCAGGTGTTAAAACATCACTTTGATTACTCTTCAGATACCTGGGTCTCTAAATCTTTCCCTCTTCTAGTGAGCCCACCCATCTTAGTCATTTCATATTTTTTGCTCAATCGCATCTACTATTATTCCTTGCTATAAAATGGATCCAAATGTTGCTGCAGCTTCGTTGGCCGAATTCTACCAGAACGTTCTGGGTGGTAGAATTATTGAAGAGCAGCCACAAATGCCGCTCAGTCACTCGCAAATAGTGAGTTTTTTCTCGTTTTCATAGTTTTGATCAAAAAAATCGTTGTTTCAGGCTGACATCGAGATCGGGAAAGATAGATGCACTGACATCTATTGAGAGGTTATGGGAAGCGAAAACTTCTCAGAAGTTGAGAAAGACCAGGCAGCAAATGCACTGGATAACTTGCTGTACCAACTCCACATAGTGGAACATTCGAGACAGTATATGGTTAGTTGCCAGATTTTTTGAGAATTTTAATCATAAATATTTGTTATTTCAGAAAATCGCATTCCTGTTGCAAATAGAGATTTCGTACTGGGAAGCGAAAGTCTTTGGCAATGATGGACCACAGTTCGTCGGCGACGACTTGGACATCGTCGACCAGCCAAGAAGAAGAGATGCCAGACGCGGATTGGATTTTCACATTTTAATATTTTATATAATAAGCACATTAATAATAAACGGTGATAATATAAACTTTGAGCGTTTTATAGGTTAAATTCAGAAAAAATAGGAACCTCGGTGAGTAAGCGGATATTTCAACTTTTAGACGTTCCGGTTATTCTCCTCGTTGGACACGAAAACCTGCTTAGTTTTGATCTTGAATGTGAAGCTCAAAATTGAGCTTTAAATGTACATCTTTATTCGATGTTTTGAAACGAAAATCACGAGCAGTTTCACGGTTGCTCATGAATCCACTGAAACTAAGCCAAAGCGGGCCGCCCGATTTTACAATCTTAGCCTTAGCTTTAACAATTTTTTTGAGAAACTTTGAATGTATTTTGTAATATTATATCCATCACATAGATTTTTATTTTGTTATTTTATGTGCCAAAGGCACGAAAATCTGAAGAACCGATCTCGGAATATATACCATAACTTCCTCTTGGTGTTTAATTTAATTATTTATGGTTTGTCTTGTGAATAAAATTCGCTGAACTTTCAGAAATGTCGATTTCAGATACATTATTATTTGATTATTCTTCAGTTTTTAACAATAAACACGGAACAAACCAGGCAAAATTTATTTACAGGTGAATTTTTTGAAATTTTAAAAATCATGACACGATTTTTTTCAACAAGTACCTCTTTTTGCATCTGCCCAAGTCCTTCGATAACACTTTCATAGAATAAAACATAACAATTATCGATCGATCTCATTTTCAAAATACTTCTCAAATTCTCCGGCTTCAGTTTACATCTAACATTTCCCCTTTTAGGCTCAACATTTTTAACATTTGCAATTTTCGTCAAAATCTCATTGGCGGCCACGTTTTCAAATCCAGTAATAACCGTAGAAAACACATCCATCCTATATATTTTTCCTAATAACATTTTTCTGAATTTCTATCACTTTGAGCATGAGATACTTTGGTAAAATGATAACAATCACTTGAATTCATATATGATACACCAGAATAATGAAAAATTATTAAAATTATGAAGACAGAAAACGCTGTGAATACAAATAGGCGGGGAAAATATAAGGAGAAGAGAAAAAGGTTGAAAAACCGGTATTAGGTATTTTAAGGATGAGATTTAAAAAAATACAAAAATGAATATTTGGAGGCGCTTATGAAACAAGATATATAACATAAAATGGGAGGAGTTTGAGATCACATTCATGAAATTTTAATTTCGAGATGTTCAGGTGCCAGCACGAAATGGAAACAATTTTTGGTTTATTCAATCATCCAAGGTAATACAATCGTCGGCCTTCTTTTTAGCCTGAAATAATTAAACTAATTTCAGTCTTCATATATATTAAGACTTACCGGAGCTGAAGATCCTTTAGGATGCGACGTAGACAAATGCGATTCGAGAGTCTGATAGCTAGTACATTTGAAAGAGCAAACATCGCACGAATACATTATCTCAGCGGAGCACAATTTGACTTGATGATCAGCCACTAAATGTTGTAGCATGTTGAATGCATATTGCTAAAAAAAAAATTAACGAAGAAAATTATGAGTTTCGAGGAGGTTTTCCTCACCTTTCCACACAATTTACACCTTCCACCATCTTCTTTCTTCTGCGCTTTTTGTAGTAGATCTGCAGTTACCAAACCGTGTGACATGACCAAGTGTCGTTCCAGTCCTTCATAAGTCCAGAAACGATCGCGACAACGACTACAGGCTAATGGCGCGCCTTGTGACATGTCGTGAATTGTTTTACCCGACATTTGCTTGTGCGTACCCTGAAAAATATGATTGAAGTTAGAAGTAATAGGAAAATTTATTTTTTATAGTAAAAGGGAAGTTCTCAAAAACCATTTCAAGGAAATAATCACGATCAATAACTGTTTTGTATCAGTTCGACAAAAAATAAATTACTGGTTTTCTTTTTTCTGTACTTCAATTCCAGGAACTTCAGATATTAATTCGTGTTCTATTTTCCATTTTTTAAAACCCCAAAACTATAAAACATACCTGCAAATGACCCAAATATCGTTCCTTATCCGGCAGCATAGAATCACAAATTTCACATTGATGCGAGTTCGATCCTCCCGACGACGCTCCACCCGAATTTGAGCTCAACATTTTTTGCATTCTATTATTCAACAGGTTCTTATTTTTCGCCGCAGCAACGGCAGCTTGAATCGCCGCACTTCCACTGTTTTTCGCAGCGGCAGCTGCAGCCACCGCATTGGCTTGCATTTTGGATAGATTTGCGGCCAACATGGCATTCTGGGCTCCGCCATTCTTCCGAAGTTGAGCTTGCATTGCTGCTATCAAACTGCTGTTTCCCATTTTATTTTGCATTAATTGCTGAAATAAATATTTTTGATTAAGGAAATTGAACAATGATAGATAAAACTAACCGCCATTTGACGGAATTGCTGTTGTTGTCTCTGTGCCATCATCTGTTGTTGCTGTTGAGAAGCCAATTGTTGCCGCTTCATATTCTGCAGTTGCAACGCCGCTTGTTGCTGTTGTTGTTGAAGGGTTTGTTGCTTTTTCAACTGTAAACATTAATTTTAAAATTGCTTATTATATGGAACATCATTTGTACTCTGAGTAAAAAAGAAAGTAAAATCTACCTGACTCTGTTGTTGTTGAAGAATGCTCGGATCAACTGGCGGTTTCTCCCAAAGCCACCGGTTAATAATAAGGAAATCGTCTTGTTTTGGCATCATTATGTGTTTGACACGAATATAATCTTTTTTGCACTGTTTGAAATGTTGCTCGCGCAAACCTTTGAATTGGAAATCTTCGTCACAAATTGCACAAGGATATTTGGATTCTTTGTCATCAGATGTAGCGATGATCAAGTGAGAATTACTGGAAAATTCTGAATGTTAGAAGAAACTGATGTTATGAATAAACTTACAAGTAATGCTCTTTCATTCGTTGCTCATTTGTGTCAAACTCCTTACAATAAGCACATTGATATTTGTTTCCGATGAAATGGAGAGTAGCCCAATGGTTGGTGAGAACCAAACCCGATTCGGTTTGGAATCCGCATAACTGAAAAAAAAAACGATATTTTTTAAACAGAAAGCAAAATAAAAAACTTACGTGACATTTTCGCAATTTTAACTTATACGGATCATTTTTCTTTTTCAAAGTTTCCCAAACTGGCTTTAGCTGAAGTGCGACTTGTTTATAAGTTTCGAAGTTCTTCGGAGGCTCTGGTAGATTCCGCGCATGGACAATATCGGAATACGTCGATTCTTGCACCAAATCCTGACCGATATCCATCAACATTTTGGTCATATTCGGAGCAGGCGCGTTCGCTTTCAAGTATGCTCGATCTTTCTTCTCCGCATCACTCAATTTGGGTCGCTCCTCTCCGAACATTTTAGTTATAACTTTGGTCAATGGGAAATCTGGATCATGCTCTATCAGCATATCAACACATTGACTTGGTGGGAAGGATATAGTGTTTGGCAGAACCAATTGCTTCTCCAATATCAATTTTCGCACACTCAGTGGCTCCTTTTGAACTTGCACATTTATGGCGCCAAGAAGCGCATCAAGAACTTTGCGATTTACAGCATTACCCGACGCAATCGCCTCTGCTACATAGTCTTGCAATCGATCCAGCAATTTTTCAGCGCTCGTCAGCTGTGCGGTGTTTTCTTCCTTGGGAGCTGGTTTAATCTCCTCAATCTCTGGATCAGGTTTTGATCTGAAACATTATTTTGTTATTAAGAATATTCGAGATATAAAACAAACTTTTTCGCAACTGGTTCTTTGCTTTCCTCCTCATCGTCATCATCGAGATTTATGCATTCAACATCTCGTTTAACACCTGATTTTTCTTCAGTTCCATTCGAAGTGCCATTTATTTTCTCTGTCTCTTTTGAGGTAGAAGCTTCTTCATCTTCTTTCCCGTTTTCTGCATCTACCTTTACTTCCTCCTTTTCACCGGATTCAGTAGTTTCTTCGGTTTCTTTTGTCTCTTCAGGTTTGTCTTCAGGTTTGTCTTCGGGTTTTTCTTCGGATTTCTCTTCAGATTTCTCTTCAGATTTATTTTCAGTTTGCTCTTCAGGTTGCTCTTCAGGTTTTTCATCAGATTTTTCTTCGCCGTTCGTGTGATTACCATTCTCAGTGCCATTGGTATTTTCATCTTTATTCAGCCGGTTTTCGGCTTTTAATTGCTGAAAAATATTGGCATTGTATTTGAAGTAGAAATTACTTGTCGAAAGAGTTGACAAAAAATGAAGAAAAAAGGATTTCTATTTGTGCTTGACAGTGATTTATCGGTTTCACAATATATTTTACAGGAATTTCGAAAAGTTCTTAAACTTGGTAACATAAAGGTGGTTCGAATTTACTCAGTTTGAGTATTAAATTACAATTCACTCGGTAGATTATCGGCGAACATGAAAAATTGGGTAAATTTACGAGAATTTTGAACAATTATCACTGGAGCGCGCAAGAAAGTCTTCAAAAATTCAAAAAATCTACCTGAATTTTGTCATTTTCCGAATCGGAATTGTCTGAACCATTCTCCATATTCATTATTTTTTCAGATTCTTGTAGTTGGGGTGGTTGCTCGATTTGAACCGCATCTTCGGAAGTAACCATTATGTTTTCTGAAAAAGTTTTGAAATTTTCAAATCTTATAAATATAACCGCAACGCCACGAAAAAATGACGCGCGCGATGCGGTCACTTCACCAAACACAAAAAAAGAGGCGTGGTCGACAGCCCAGCTGCCGGCCGGACTGCGTATCAAACGAGGTACGCAGCCAATTTGTGAGCGAATGTGTGTGTGTTCGTGTGTGTGTGTGTGTGTGTGTGTGTGTGTGTTTTTGTGAGCGTTGTGAGTGTGTGTGCTGCTTGGCACGCACTAACTCACGTTTGATACTCAGCCAAAATTTGGCTGCTGACGCGACTGGCGAAATAGTTGGAATTTCGATGAGACCCAGAGATATGAAGCGAAAAAAATCGCCGCGTTTTTTTTTTCTCTTTCATTCGTTCGTATTGGCGACGATGATTTCGAGGGGATGAGTATTTAACGTTTAGACGAAATTTCCAGTAAAGCTCAAAAAATACAGTGTCCCGAATTCAAAATATCACATGAGGAACAAAGGTAAAACACATTTTCAAAGTAAAATGAAGAACAGCTTAAATGAAATACATTTATGCAAACCCAAGTGGTAGATTTCTGGTAGAATCCAAAACTACAATTTTCACTATTATAGAATCATCTCATACGATTTTCAGCAATCCAAAGTTACCTTGAAACTCAAATTTGAGTTCCCGCTCACATTGAGTTCACGTTTTAAAAATATCAAAATTTATTTTTTACGTGGCTTTTTTCTCTGGGTCTCCACACAATTTCAAAAAAGACCACGTGAAAAATAAATAAATATTCAAATTTTGAGAACGTGAACCAGATTTTTAGATGAATTTCTATCGTCTGAAAAATTTTTTTTGGCAATTTTTGTTTTCTTTTCAAAATGTTGCTCGAATTCTGCTTCTAGTTTTAGATTCGAATTCTCAATAAGCAATACCAAAATCTGGAAATCGTCTGGGAGTTATTAGCAGTAAGCTGGAAATAATTTTTCAAATTTCTCCTGGAGCTTCTTCTGGAGCCGAAATTTACCGATTTCAAAATTTGTTTTTCCTGAGAAATGTCTTTTTTTGCCAAAAATTGTTCATTCGCGCTCTACCGAAAATTGGCACCTGCGTTTCTTTTTCAAGTGAAAATGTTTCTAAATCTGTCGCATCTTCAAGAACTTATTGGAACCAAAATAACACTGCTCTTTCCTTATTTCTCTCCTATTTCTCATTTGTCCGCCCTATTTCGCCGTTTCCAACTATCTCACGCCGATATCGATCGATAATGTAGGGAAGGGAGGGAGCTAAAGAAAAAGAGTGGAAAAAATGAAAACGGGCGGTCGGAAACAAAATGGGCGAAAGAGTGGGGGTGAACTAAATTTAAAATGTTTTTGCAATAAAGCTAAAAATATACACGATATGAATGATAGTTACAAAATTTATAGATAAAGTATAGCAAATTATTATTAATTACAAAATCCAGTGAAATCAGGGTTAAAAATGAGGTTATCCAATAGGCGTTTGTTGTCCCGAATCTTGTTGATCGTTCTGTTCTGGAAGTTCACTTATCTCTGCACTGTATTTCACCATGAGATTGTGTGCTTCTTTCAATGCGGCACGCAAATCCTCAATCTCGGCAGCTATTTCCTTTTGTGCCAATTCACCAATCTCTTTTGTTCGCGTTTTTATTTGCTCGACTGGAAAGAATATAATCAATGTCTGGAATAGCCTACTCTTTCTGTCTCAATCTTTTTAGTATATGTGGAAAATGAAGGACAATGAGAATTAGGTTACAATTTTCAATGTATAAGAAATTTATGTATTTTAATTTTTTCTGCAAAATATTATAGGTCAAAATCAGTCTATAGATGAGGTTATGTGTTCCCGCTTTAGTTAGAAAATTTTTATATTTTAAGTACCGTTAAAGAACTCAAGAATCAAACTACTTCTACATAAAATCTGACCCTGGATGTATTTTATACTGAAATTGTATAATTTCCTTTTCACAAGTATTGACAGCCTTCAAACTATAGTGTAAGCCAAGTTATTTCTCAAGATCGGACACGGTTCCATTGCTCACTAGTTTAAATTTTGAGGCTAAAATTTTTCCAAAGAGTTATTTGTTTGATAATAAAATAAATTAATAGTTCGAATTTTTCGACAGGTTTTCATTGGGAACATTATCAAAACAATATAAAAATTAATTTCTGCATACAATTTATCAATAGAGTACCTGGTGAAATTTAAGTTTCAGATAACCTACAAATAACAAAAGTTTTTAATGATATTTACCATTTTAATAAAAAGGTTAAATTTTCTGGGTGAGGCATGACTCGAATTTCGAAAAAAATATTTTACAGCTTCAGGTTGTTTGGCTTAAATTTTTTAATTTATGAAATAGTGTTATTAATCATGTAACTAGACTCATTTTGATCAGCCTGAATATAAAAATGGACCCCAGCGAGACCCAACTTACTGTCATGAAGGAATCCTTGTTTGTCTGGCCGTTTTCCTTCTGCACCTTGTAAACCTCTGTATAATTGGATTGATGGTTCTTGGAAAATCTGAAATCAGAAATAAACAAGGATTAACAAAATAATATGTACAGCTCACAATTTCATCATAATATTCTACAGAAACAATTTGATTTCCACTTGGAAGCGTGAAAACAGGTTGAAACAATCGGAGATAGTGAAAAGCTACTGCGGGTTTTTCGTTTCCATCAATAAAATAAATTCTGATTTGAATCTCGAATTCTCCCCATCCAGTTTCGGTCACTTCATAAGGTGGTTTTTCGACAACTCGATACGGATTTGCATAACTTTCATGTAACTTGAATTGAACTTTTCGGATCCATTTCGTGGGATCTTCTGCCAGATATGGTTTTACAAAAACTGTCCATTGATGTGTATGCATATCTGATTCTCTTTTAAATCCAAATGGTGTGGCTGTGTTTCCATATACGATTGGTTTTACAAGTGTTTTTTTCTTCATACGCTCAAAGACCTCACTCATGGTTAATAAATTGCTGAAAAAATGAGAAGTATTATGAATATTATTTAGACTATCTGGACGATTGAAAACCAAGAAACAAATGCATTATTTTTTGAAGAATAACGATATCAAACGAAATTAAACCAAGGAAAACAAAGAAAACATTGGAAAATGTGTTGCTAAACTGCGCGCAAAGCGTAATTTTCCGTAGTCTTGTTGTTTTACTTTTATTTTTTAAATAAAAAATCCAAGTTTTTTCTAGTTTCACTGAAATGCATAAGCTGGTTCGGCCTGTTTGGGACGCTAAACGATGTATTCATACAACAAGTTCCGTATTTTGGCAAAAATTCGAGAATGAACGACATTTCGAGCCAGGAGAGGATGTGATGAAGCGAGTTTGGCACGGGTTAACGTACGATTTTCGTAGATGGAAGCGACGTTTCGAAGAGGCAAGGCGAGACGCATTCAAACGACGTAACCCAATTGCTCATATGAAACACGGTACTCTAGATAACGAAGTTTTCCCATATCGCGCCGAGATTGTTGTAATTGGTGGAGGTTTGACAGGATCCTCAACTGCGTATTGGCTAAAAGAACGATTCAGAGACGAAGATTTTAAGGTAAATCTTAGTTCGCACCAATTTTCCATTAACAATTCCATTTCAGGTAGTCGTAGTTGAAAACAACGACGTTTTCACCAAAAGCAGCACAATGTTATCGACAGGCGGTATCACTCAACAATTCTCCAATCCAGAGTTCGTGGATATGAGCCTTTTCACAACCGAATTCTTGCGTCACGCTGGAGAACATCTGCGAATTCTAGACAGTCAACAGCCTGATATCAACTTTTTCCCAACTGGATATCTGAGAATCGCAAAAACCGAAGAGGAAGTCGAAGAAATGAGAAAAGCCTGGAAAACGCAAATGTGAGCATTAATCTTAAAGTTTTGTTTCCTAAAATTTAGATTTTTCCAGTGAACGAGGTGCTAAAGTTCAACTTTTATCAAAAGACGAGTTGTCTGAAAGATACCCTTATATAAATACTGAAGACGTCTTGTTGGCAAGTTTAGGAATCGAAAATGAAGGAACCATCGACACCTGGCAATTATTGTCAGCGATTCGTGAGAAGAATATAACAATCGGTGTACAGGTAAAACTGAACTAATGTTCAAAAAACCTCGAACATTGTTTTTTTAGTATGTGAAAGGTGAAGTAGAAGGTTTTCAATTCGAACGAAATCGAGCAAGTTCTGAAGTTCATGCGTTTGGTGATGATGAGACGGCTGATGAAAATAAGTTACGAGCACAGAGGATCACTGGAGTTCTAGTTCGACCACAGATGAATGACGCATCAGCTAGACCGATTCGAGCACATTTGATTGTAAATGCAGCTGGACCCTGGGCTGGAAAGGTTGCTGAAATGGCTGGAATCGGTATGTATCTTATTCTAGGTTAAAATTTATTTTAAAAGCCAGTTGTCCACAAAAACCTGAATCGTTGATTGATTAGATAAACCTAATTCGACCTAGCGCTTCGAAACAGGCAAAATTTCGCCTCATCAATTTTCAACATTTTCTTCCAGGAAAAGGCAAAGGCATGCTCGCTGTCCCGGTCCCAGTCCAACCGCGCAAACGAGACATGTTCGTTGTATTCGCCCCGGATGTTCCCACCGACCTTCCATTCATCATCGACCCTTCTGGAGTTTTCTGCCGACAAGCTGAATGTGGCAATACTTTCCTTGTTGGAAGAACGCCCAGCAAAGAGGAAGATGAGAAGACAAATCATGAGAATCTTGAAGTAAACTATGATGATTTCTATGAGAAAATCTGGCCGGTATTGGTTGATCGGGTTCCTGGATTTCAGAGTGCTAAGGTTTTTTTGCAAGTTGAGAAAGTGAATAATTTTTTTCTAAATTCCAGATAAAATCAGCTTGGAGTGGGTATCAAGACATTAACACATTCGATGATGCTCCGGTGATTGGCGAACATCCACTTTATCAAAACTTGCATATGATGTGTGGATTTGGTGAGAGGTATTGATCTAGAAATACTGTTTTATCATATCCTAATGTGAGGGTTTTTTAGAGGAGTGATGCACTCAATTGCAGCTGGAAGATCGTATGCTGAAAAACTGTTCGATGGAGCATATATAAATGTGAATCTTCGAAAGTTTGATATGCGAAGGATTGTCAAAATGGATCCGATTAGAGAAAGTTGTAGACTTTAGGATTATTGTTATTTTTTTCGTTGTTTCGTCACGGGTATTTTTTTGTTATTTATAGGTTAGATAGATAATAAAGTTTCAGTTTTGAAGTCGAAAAAATCCCTACAAACACTTTTTAGAAACAGATTTTTGATCAGAAAGAAATTGAAAACTGAAATCTATTAAACTTCATTTTCATTCAAAAAAAAAGGATTACCCATTGAGCGCGTATTAACAATTTACAGATTCATGATAAAAATTCTCTGGTGAGTAAAATTAGACATTGACAAATAGCACAATACGCCAAACATCATTTTGCATCTGAGATAATTGGGTGCCTTCGATACAGCATGTAGGTTTTTGTCTAACTTGAACCGTTGTAGCTGATCAACATACGTTCCAGCCATTAAAGCAACACCCTTAGCTAAAATCGGTTCCCAAAAAATAGACAAAACCAATTGGAACAAATACCAATAGAAGTATCCCAAAATGTAAAATAATATTTTTAGCGAAGTGAATTTCAGCCATCTGAGTTTTAGATGGAATATGAAATTTGAAAATCTCCAGATCACTTTTGGCACAACGTTTCAAAAAGGCTGAAATCACTGTGATTCATACTTTGGGATGCTTATATTGGTAGTGTTTCTTTAACATATCCCAAGTTTATTCGTTTTATTTTTGCTCAAAACTCTTTTCAGCAAGCTGGATCTTGTCAAAGCCAAAAAAAAAATAATGCTGATTTATATATCAAGCACAAACATCTGTTTCGAAATTTTCCAGATGACAGACAAATCAGCATGTGGCATTATATATACACTGAAACTTGTTTCGTCGTTGATTTTCATATTTATATCAAAGAAACATATTGTTCTTTAACGAACCCCACGTCATATTTCACATATTCATGAGAGAGAGATAGAAATTCGTGTATCCAAGGCGTCTACAAGCATATAATTTGAATTTGATTTATTTATACCAAAACCGATTTTCTCGTCTCATAAATTTTTACAACCACCATGTTTCAGATTTTTAAGTCAATTATATCCTACAATTTTATGGCTCATGGATAGCAATTTCACATCCATTCTTTTCAGCCATATACAATTTCCATTTTTATCCTTCCCCTTTCTTCTTCAATTTTTTGCGCAACTCGAGTTCACCTCATTTGTATTCTCAGCATTCGTCTCATTGGCCATGAAACATTGCGTTTCTTGGAATTCTTTCCTTTTATCGGCTCCAAATTTGATTATACGCATGCAAGCAGTAA
>LR551147.1:0-80400 GCA_900536415.3 Caenorhabditis sp. 38 MB-2015
AAAAAAAAACAGTGAAATTTCAACAAATCCTAGAATTGCTCAAATTTTATTAATCTACTCAAAACTTTGGCAAAACACTCACCAATACAATGATAATTGATCCCCAAAATCACAGAGTTTTTCAATTTTTCGAGAGAAAATTTTGGAATTTTTCTGTTGACTACAGTAATATAATTGTTTCTATTGAACTTTCTTCAAAAAAAAACAACAATTTTTTAAACTCTAACTCAACTCATATTTATGAAGCCAATCGGAATGATTCATTGTTTTCATATTTGTCAGAAAAACACATGCAATTATGCAAATTGCTCTCTGAAATCTTTGATCTTGTAATTGTATCAAGTGATTCTATGTACATTGGATTTCTATCAAAAATCAAGAGTTTGAAGCAAAAAAAAATCTTCTAAACTGCGTTATTGGATCTGGTTGCATTTGAGACTTTTGTCATCGTAGGAATCGTTGTAGAGTAGCCGCATACTTTATCTGCAATCCAATGAAATTTAATATTTTCCTGCAAATATGAGAAAACTCACGCAAAATAAATCTTCGATAATCTGTTATGATCACCATCACTACCATGGGGTCTAATGCTGGATACAAGGCCAGCATAATCGATGTCATGTGGACCTTATCACCCAGTTCAATCCCGAATAAGGGTGATAAGAATAATACAGTGGCTGGTGTGTACATGAATATTATTGGAACGATAGTCTGAACCATCAGAGCGTAAAAGAGTTGTCTTTGAAGTTCGCGAGTTTTTTTGGCTATCATAGATTGCACGCTTCGCATTTTTCGGTGAATTCGGAAGCCTAATGATACAATTGTGAATAGGGTGGCGATTGCAATGACGTAGATATTGAACATTGCCAAGCAACATCGCCAATTGATAAGGTAACTGCCATTAGGCTCAATACTCTGAAAGATAAAACTTTACTTTGCTGTCACAGAAGTGTTTAGAACTTACATAATAAATAGGACCAATATACGATAACTTTTCGATTTCATCTTGATAAACTAAAGCAACGGTATCCCTCATATACTCATTCATAACTTCTTCATTACTACACAGAAGAAAATATACATCACACCACCAGAAAATTACAATTCCGAAGAACAATACTGGCCAAATGAAAACTTTTGGTCTCTGAAAGAAGCGGATATCACCTGGTCGACTTATCGCGATATATCGGTAGACAAAATGAATTGCAAGGAGAACTCATCAAAAAAATTGATTTTTGAAAAAATAAAAACTGTCACGTTTTTCTTTTAATAAAAAAAGAGAATATGAAAAAAATCGTCTAAACAACGTTATTAGTTTTGATTGTGGTGGAGACTTTTGTGTCGGTAGTGGATGTTATGGTGTAGCCAGATAGTTTTCCTGAAAATTTTTTTATATGACGGTTTTTGTCACATGTACCAATTAAGTATATTAATAATGATATAACTGTATCAGATCACATAATTGAGCCGAATTTCGGTGTTTGAATTTTTCTTCGAAATACCCAATTACATTAATCATAGCCACGTTCGAAAGAGTATGAATATTTTTCTTTTTTTATGTGAAGTTTAGAACAAAACAATTTGTATAGAACCCCTTGAGAAAAACGTTCACGTTAAAAAAAAAGGAAAAATATTCATATTTTTTGAAAGTGATAATGGAGGTATTTTTAAGCAAAAATTCAAACGTTTGAAACTCGATGTTCAGGAAATATTACGATTTTATATTTCAGGATGCTATCATTGACTTCATTTTACAACAGGTTTTTGTCGATTTTTGTTCGTTTCAGTTTTAGATTAGGGTGTTTCTTTAAAAGGGGGGGGGGGNGGGGGGGGGGGGGGGTAAAGAGAAAAAATAGGTATACTTTTTATTGAAAAAGAAGAGCACCACCGATATAGTAAAACTACCAAGGGGAATTTTTACCGGAAAGCCTAGTATTCGAGAAAGTTTTACATCCCCTTCGTATTTTTTCACGTATAGCTATACGTTCAAAAAAAGTTCTAAATCCAATTTTCTCGAGTACTAGGCTTTTCGGTAAAAATTCCCTTGGTAGTTTTACTATGCCGGTGGTACTCTTTTTTGAACACAACTTACTTTTTCATCATACCCCCCTTTAAGTTAGTTCGAAACATTTTTTTTACGGAAATCAAGTTCTATGAGAGTACAAACTTTAGGAAAAATTTAGATCTCAAAGCATGGAACCACCTTTATTAGAAATTTTCTTCAAAAATGTCGGAAATCCCTAATTCAAAAAACACAGTTCTGATATAGCATATTTATGAAGAAATATTTCAATTCATTATGGAACTCACGTAAAATAAACCTTCGATAGTCTGTTATGAAACACATGACAACCATTGGGTCTAAAATCCTGCATTTTTCTGTTAAAAATTCCTCTGGTGGTTATACTATATCGATGGTGCTCTTTTTTTTGAACACAACGAAATTGGTAGAAGCTGCACCAGAACAAAAATGTAGAGCTGCACCAAAAATAACTTCAAGGGGGAGGTGCACCAGAAATTTAATTGTGTTCAAAAGAAAGAGCACCATCGAAATAGTATAACGCCCAGAGGAATTTTCACCGAAAAGCCTAGTATTCGAGAAATTTTTACATTCGCTTCGTTTTTACCCACGTATACGTTCAAAAAAATTTTAAAATCCAATTTTCTCGATTACTAGGCTTTCCGGTAAAAATTCCCCTTGGTAGTTTTACTATATCGGTGGTGCTCTTTTTTTTAAATAAAAAGTATACCTATTTTTTCCCTTTACCCCCCCCCCCCTTTTAAAGAAACACCCTAATCTAAAACTGAAACGAACAAAAATCGACAAAAACCTGTTGTAAAATGAAGTCAATGATAGCATCCTGAAATATAAAATCGTAATATTTCCTGAACATCGAGTTTCAAACGTTTGAATTTTTGCTTAAAAATACCTCCATTATCACTTTCAAAAAATATGAATATTTTTCCTTTTTTTTTAACGTGAACGTTTTTCTCAAGGGGTTCTATACAAATTGTTTTGTTCTAAACTTCACATAAAAAAAGAAAAATATTAATACTCTTTCGAACGTGGCTATGATTAATGTAATTAGGTATTTCGAAGAAAAATTCAAACACCGAAATTCGGCTCAATTATGTGATCTGATACAGTTATATCATTATTAATATATTTAATTGGTACATGTGACAAAAACCCTCATATAAAAAAATTTTCAGGAAAACTATCTGGCTACACGATAACATCCATTACCGACACAAAAGTCTCCACCACCATCAAAACTAATAACGTTGTTTAGACGATTTTTTTCATATTCTCTTTTTTTATTAAAAGAAAAACGTGACAGTTTTTATTTTTTCAAAAATCAATTTTTTTGATGGAACTTGTTTACACTATGTTGTTTTTGTTTTTTTCTCTTCACGAGAAGCAAAAAAAATGACTACTTTTTTTTCGAAATTTCTACCTTTTCCCTAAAATAAATAAATAAAATGTTGCGTTTTTTTTTCAAAAAAAAAAGGAATTCAATATAGTAAATATAATAAAAAGTGCAAACTGTTATATTTGCCCACTTTTTTCTCGTCTCGTCTCGTTAAGAAAAAAAGGTCAGATTTATTTTGAAAATCCTCCAATTGAATACCCATTTGTCTGACCGTCTATGCTCATCTGCGTCTCTCCATTTCGCGCACTCTCTCAACAGATGTTACACTCTTGCTCCTTCTCTATTGGCATTGAGCCAGGCAGCTGCAAATAGTGTTTTTTTTTTGTTTTTCGCTTTTTTGGACTTTGAGAAAAGTGCGCGTTGAGGTGAGAAAGATTTTTTTTTTCGTTTTCTTGTGCTTTTTTTGGTCATTTTTTTCTCACTGACCAATTCCCTATAAATTTCCCAAGGCTTTTGTTTATATGAAACGCACAGTATCAAATTTTTGTTATAGTACACATCATTCTTCTTCATTAGTTTTTGGATTCAAATCGTTAAATTATTTAATTACCAGATTTCCGTATCATTCGCATGTGATCTAGCCCTGCCCCCCAATGATTTTTGGATGTTCGAAAAAACATATTTCTTTCTTTTTTTCAACGATTAGTCATCCTTTTTTTGTTTTTTTTCTCGTGGTCAAAATCGTTTATCACATTGCTCTCTGTGTTATTCTCTGAACCGAAATGGTTTTTTAATCGTGTGAAGATTTGTCTTTCAAGGGAAATTACTTGAAACTACTTTTTAATTAATTTTTTTACAGAGAGGAGAGGTTTTTCCTAGTATTCAATCTTGTGAAGTGTAAAGAAATAACTTATAAATTCATATCTAAAGAATATGAGACATGAAGAGTGGAACTGAAGTGTTTCAAATAAATGGTATGAATGTAGAACTAGGTAACCATGTAGAACAGAATTTGAGCCGGTGCAAGCCTTGCTCTGCCCCATAGAACAGAGCTCATTCTAAATTATCAAGCTTGGTTCAACCTATAGGTATAATGTCTGTTATACAACCAACCCACCCGATGGCAAAAAAACGTTCTTCGAAACCGACTGAGATGATAGGAGAGATTATAAAAAACTGTTGCAAATATTTGTTTTTTCACTGGATGATCTACTTTTAAAAACTACGGCATAGTTTTGGAAACTTCCGGGAAACTTTCACATTTCATGTTAGTTAAGATTTTGTTGTTGACTGTTGGCATAGTTTAGCGAATTGTACCGTGACGTCTTGGAGAAGACACTTAATGTTTACGAACAGTTTTTTGTTGTAGGGACGAAAAAATTGGAGCCTTGTAAGAACCAAGATGGCCTAGAAAAAGCCGACAGTACACTTTCCCTCTCAAAAAGATCGAAAAAAGTTTTGAGTCTGAAAAATTACTTTGTTATTATCTCTGAAGTCGAATTATTTCATTATTAGACTCGAAAACTTTTTTGATCTATCGCGAAGTATACTGTCTGCGTTTTCTAGGTCATATTAGTTTTCTTTCAAGGTTCTAATTTTTTCGTCCCCACAATAGATTGGGTTTCAGCCAAAAGATAGAAAAAGGTTTTCCTGCTCACAACAAACTGAGTTAGTTGTTTTAAGCTTTGCAGAAACCTGTTTTTAGGTTTACTTGACTTGTACAAACCATTTCTAACAATGATAACTGTTCGAAATTTCATCTTACTTTAGAGAAAACGATAGAGCGCATACCTATTGTATTTCGGCCTATTTATACTGTAGTAGAGCTTTTATTAGTCAAAATTCAATCGGTAACACGCGCTCTATCGATGATGTCATGTTTTCTCGAACAAAATTGAGTTTTTGGCTGACTTTGGTATCAGAATCGAATTATACGAGTCGAATAACCCACTAAATCAATTCATCACCATTTGAAAAACTCTGGTTCTTGAAATTGTTCTTGCTGAAAAACAAAACTACAGTAACCCAATGACAGCGATTGATATCTGGCTAAAATGAAGTTTAACTTTTCTCATCTTGGATCTTATCGATGTTTCGAAAGTCCGTTCCAGGGTTACGGTGCCCGCCATTTTTTGAATAGTGCGCGTTTTCGTTCTCCTGACTCATTTCTTCTTTGGCGTACGCCGACATTTTTCGAAAACTGATCTCTTGATTTTCTGTGTTTTGACCAGCTCACGACATTATTCTACTGTGAATGTGAATAATGTCGATTTCGTAATATCGTTCTAGCTCTGTCTGCTAGCTCCGCCCACTTATTCTTTTCATCATCTTGGTCATTCCTTCCATCATATTTCCTCAGACCCAACGTTTCTATTTCTCTTTTCTTAATTCGCAGACTTTTACACTTTTTGAAAGTGCAAATTCCCAAATTTGTTTATATTTTCTATTTGCCAAGGCTCGGCAACATCAAAGGTGTCTATTTTTTTGTGATTTCGAGAAATAACGAGAAATGTTTTGGATTGAGGGCGGAGGTTTCATTCTATCACGTTTTTCATCTCACATTTTAATTGGACCGTTTTCAATCTCAAAACCAAACCACTATTTTTTTCAGAACCATGGCGAAAGAAGAGGAGAATGAATCGCTAAATGCGATCAAGCTGAAACCTCGTATCACCTTGTTCAGTGGATGTGCAATTATCATTGGTGTCATTGTTGGATCGGGTATCTTCGTCTCACCAAAAGGAGTTCTCCTTGAAGCCGGCAGCAGTGGAATGGCTCTTCTGGTCTGGCTCATGAGTGGTGTATTTGCAATGATCGGCGCTATTTGCTATAGTGAATTAGGCACTTTGATCCCAAAATCAGGTGGTGACTATGCCTATATCTATGAGGTTAGTAATAGTTATTTTTGACGAGTGTCTCAAGTACAACAATTCCAGGCATTCGGTCCACTCCCATCGTTTCTGTTCCTATGGGTAGCATTAGTCATCATCAACCCCACATCATTGGCGATTATCGGGATCACCTGCGCCACATATGCACTTCAACCATTCTACTCGTGTCCAATACCAGATGTTGTCATCAATCTGTTTGCAGCTGCAATTATTGGTAAGTTTTGGGGAGAAATAAGGGGGTGGGAGATGTAGATATACTGATCAGGGAATCATGTCCTCGGTTACTCTAGTATAGGGTTTCTTTGATCTACGGAAACCAATGCTGGTATACAAATAAGCTAGAACTTTTTTTTGATTTGTTACTGATCAGATTATGGGTATTTTAAAGGGGTTGTCTTGATTCACAAAAAAGCAAGTGTGTTAATTGTAGTCATCTCAAACAAATCAGAGACGAATAAAATGTCTGTAGAACTCGCTTGTGCGGTAGAGCGCGCTTTCTCTACTCTGGCACAATGTCAATTTCTTGTTTGTTTTCACCTCCCCTATTTGAATTTGAACGGATCAGACATGGAGAAAAGTAGTAGAACATATTGACAACAGCTTGAAGTGTATCAAAACAACCCGTTCAAGCCAAAAATCAAAATGCGCTCTATTGAAAGTGCTGGTTTTTTGAGATAAGACCATAATTTAGGGTTGCAAAATTGGGAAAACCGTTTGCCCTTTCGTAAGCTTGTAAAATTAGGCGAGCGGGCGGCCCGCACGTCTCTTTTTTGAACGCCCGTCCGCCGGTACGCCCGCACGCCCGCACGCCCGCCACACGTTTTTATTAATAAATTCGTGATTTTCTAAAATCCTTTTTTTTTTCATTTGAAAATGAACCAAATTTAATATTTCGTCTTTGAAAAAAAAACTACTCAAAAAAATTTTTGAAGAAATTTAATAAAAACGTGTGGCGGGCGTGCGATCGAGAAGGCGACGGGCGTGCGGGCGTTAAGGAAAGCGGACGCGGGCTTGCGGGCGTGTCAAAATGCAGGCGTGCGGGCGTCAAATTTTCAAGCCTACCCTTTCGCCATTTCACCCGTTCGCCCTTTCGCCCGATTCGTGTCACGTTTTTGGTTGCAATAACGTTATAAACAGTAATAAACAGGCAAACGGGCGAACGGGCGCGGGCGAAAGGGCGAAAATGCAAACGGACGAAAAGGCGAACGGGCGTTAAGACAAACGGGTGCGGGCAAAAGAGCGTTCTAAACGTCGGGCGAACGGGCGATTTTTTTTACAAGCTCACCATAATTTGATGAATTAGTCTTCTTCGGGTCCAATTACTACAAGAGTGGGAAATCAAACAGTAACCTGGATTTTTTTTTTAAATTGAGCCCACACTCTTGTTTGCAGCTCTCTTGACCTTCATCAACTGTTGGGACGTGCGTGCCGCTACTCGCACCAACGACTTCTTCACCATCACCAAACTTCTCGCCCTAATCACCATCATCTCATGCGGTGTTGTCTGGCTCGTTTTGGGCAATGTTGACAATCTGATGATGCCCGACATTGCTGAAGGAACACAAACTAAACCATCGGCTATTGCGATGGCCTTCTACTCGGGAGTCTTCTCGTTCTCCGGATTTTCGTATTTGAACTTTGTCACCGAGGAGTTGAAAAATCCGTTCAAGAACTTGCCAAGAGCCATCTACATTTCGATTCCGATGATCACCATCATCTATATGTTGGTCAACATTGCCTATTTCTCTGTTCTCACGGTCGATGAGGTATGTTAGCAAAAATCCATAAATTTTTTCCTGATCCAAGAGAATGTTTTTCAGATCCTTGACTCTGACGCGGTTGCCATCACCTTTGCTGATCGAATAATGGGATCTATTGGCTCAAAAATCTTGATGCCGATCTTCGTCTCTTTCTCCTGCATCGGCTCCCTTAATGGTATCCTCATCACCTGCTCAAGAATGTTCTTCTCCGGTGCTCGTAATGGTCAACTTCCCGAGCTCTTTGCCATGATCTCAATTCGTCAAGTCACTCCAATCCCCTCATTGATCTTCCTTGGAGGCACTTCCATTCTGATGCTGTTTGTTGGAAATGTCTTCGAACTTATCAACTATCTCGCCTTTGCCGAATCGCTCGTTGTCTTCGCCTCCGTCGCCGGTCTCCTCAAACTTCGCTTCACTCTCCCCAAAGATCGCCTCGAAAATCGACCAATTAAAATCAGCCTTATCTACCCCATCATTTTCTTTATCATGTGCCTTTTCCTCCTCATTCTCCCATTCTTTCACAATGAGCCATATGAGCTTGTCTACGGTGTCCTTCTTGTTCTTTCCGGTATCCCAATTTATTTGGCTTTCGTTTCCAATCAATGGCGACCCAAGTGCTTCCAATCCGCTTGGACCGCTTTCACTCACTTTGTACAAAAACTTTTCTATTGTGTGCCTGATTTGAATAACTGAATAGGGTGATTTTTCTGACATATCTGCATTTTTTTTAAAGAACTGTTTTTCATTTTAATAATAAAAAATGTTGTGCTCTGAAGTTGTTAAAGTGGTTCAAGAAAAAATTCCAAATTTCTGACCACGGAATTTTCGGTAAGTTCATTAAGAGGAGAGAAATTCACAGTAAAAATAAGTATACATATGTGATTGATTATGTACAAACAAAATGGCTATTACTATAATGATGAAACATAGAACAGGCGGGTTTCCATGTTGAAGTTGTCCCTCCAACTTTAAAATAAATTAAAGATGAAGATTGGTAATCGGTATTATATTTTATTTCCGGATGTTTTCTCTGATATGAATATATCATTCTTGATTTTCGAAGACGTTCTATATGATATAAATTGAATTTTTCTCGCGATCAATTATGATATTTTTTAATGAATACATTAATTTCCTGTTCTCACATATTTTTATCTAAAAGTTTTGGTTTGTGAAAACGAAATTTGAGTTATAAGCTTTTCACAAATCGGTAACACGCGCTCACTTTAACATTTATATGTTTGTACTCTGAAAATGAGAGTAAAGTTGATTTTCAATGTTAAGTTCGATTTCTACGTTTTGAAACTACACAACCAAAATTTTTTATAGTGACATTATTCCGGGAAGCTTATTTTCAAGTGCGAGAATTCTGCCAAATTGAAAAATCACGAACGAAAATGGTTTCTAATAAAATGGTGAAACGTGATATCAGGCGGTTTTTCTTTGAAATATTATTCTAGTTTCAATTAGAACTGACACTATGGATCATGATAGGTTTTTGTTAATTTTTTGCCTTTGTAACTCAGATCACAACCTGAGAAAAACAACATGAAATGTCGTCGGAAAATTGAAAATGAAAAAAATATTTCTGATCTACTCGTTGACTACAACCTCTTTTTCTCTTTGTCTCCTTCCAGCCCACACTGCTTCTCTGAAAAAGACGTGCCAGGGTTGCCATTTAGACCGCACCCACTTTTTTGGAGGGTAATGAATAATTATGGTTTTAGGGACTCAATCGAAGCAAATGAGATTGAAAGACCCAACTAGTGTGATATAGGTTTCAAAAAGATTCTAAATTCAGAAGAACATGTTAGTTTCTCATTAAAAAATAAAGGAAGATCTATAAACGATTCAAGGAATTCGGGTTCCAGTATAACCTTCTATCTGGCTCTGGACTTCGCATAAAATTGATCTTCTTACAAGCCGCACGCGTTTCAGAATGTAGAACTTCATTCAACAAAGAATATTAAAAAGAAAAGAAACCAGAAATTTTTGGTTGATAAATATGTACACATACATATACACTCTTCAAAATTCTCCTATAAATATTACAGAAAACGAGAAGGAAAATCACCGAAATGTGCGATAAATGCGATGAAAAAAAAACGAATAAAAAATCTGTGAGCACTATATGATGAATGTCAAGCAATTCCATGTGACACGTAAAAGGCGGCGGAAGAAGGGGAAAAATCAAATAAATAACTGGAAACGAAAAATTGGACTAGAATTGAAACAAAAAATGAAATAAAATGAAAACAAAAGAGATCTGAAACAGTTTGGGAATCTACGTGAAATCGGAAAAGGAATGAGAAGTGAAACGAAACGTGATTATTATTTCTTGGATGCTTTCGAAAGTTTTCTTTGCTCCTCGTACGCTTTCAACTCGTCATCATCCACCTCGTACGGACTGTTATGATGGCTGCCTGACCAATGAGTGAAGTCACTGAAAAATTGAAACTGTATTTTGACCAAAACAATTGGCTCGAATTCTGGTCGGAACAAAAACAACAGTTGTTTTCAGACAGACCAAAGAACTCAAAATATCCCTTTTCTTCAACAAAAAAGAGAACAAAGTACAAACCTGTGTTCAAGTGGTTTACTCCAAGCTGAAGACAAACGTTCCGTGCGGCGATGATCATCTTTGACACTGCAAAAAAAGAAATTCAAAACGGTTACTTGGAAGCTAGAATTTTTTAATTCTTGAAGCGTAAATGAAATTTTGTAAATTCTGTAATTTGGTTTTAATTACAGATGAATTTTGTTATTCATTGCATTTTGAGCCGCCTCTTTTCGTAGATGAGAAAATTTTAGTATTTTAAAGCTAAAACTTGTAACTTCATGAACTCACTCTAGACTAATTGCATTTAAAATCATCCCGTTAGAACTTTAAACATTTCAAAACTATACAGGTCAGCTGATATTATACTTCAAGTAGGCATTTTCAACTAAATTTGCTTCGAAACAAAGAAAAACTTACTGAATAGACAATGGAGGGAAAAGATAATCCGCAGTTTCATTCGCCATCGTCGTATAACTACTAACCAATCCAACCGAATCTGATCTTCTGACTCTTCCAGACGGATCAATAATGAGAATACGTGCAGCTGGGACACTGACAGCGCGATAAGAAACAACATCAGTCTCGCGGTTACCAAATCCAGCATAATATGGATTGGAAGTAGGGAAGAGTTGTTTGAGATCAGTCAACGCAGCAATTTTGAACTCTTCTGGACGACGCTCGATAACCTCTCTATAAAATTTCATAATGAGATTTTCAAATCAGATTTTCTGAACTCACTTTCTAAACGCGGTAATAATACTTGTCGGCGATAAAAGCACTGGCCCATCAGGCAATTGCTTCGAATCTTGTGCCACACTCTTCAAATACTGCTTGGTCGTATGACTCTGTCCAATCGCTCTCGACGACAAGTACACCATTTTATACCCATTATTCTTGATACGAGTATACAATTCAGCAACACCGGCGTGCGCCCAAGTTCCACCAATCGCTGGTATAACATGTCCCAACACATCGCTTTTTGTGATGGTTCCATCGATATCACTAATCACCAATTGTTCATACCATTTGTATAGGTAAATGTTACAACTACACCATGTGGTCCCTTGGAATTTGGTGGTGATTGAAAAACGCAATTCATTGGCACCATGCACCAAACCAAGCGATTTCAACTTCTCCGAAGATAGACGAAGCGACTGCATATATTGTTGAATCTGTTGTTGTGATCCAGATGGAGTTTCCCCTTCCTCATCACTCAATGGGCTGAAAATGTTTGCTTTTTCAGAGGGAACTGGGGAAAATAGAACTGACAATATGTCTTCACTAGAAACTCTCGATCTTCCTGCTCCTCCAGCTGAATGTCTTTCATTGAAAATGTTTGATGGCAAATTTTCACGGGTTGGAGTTTTCTCATCGAATTCTTCATCAACTCGTGCAACAGGCGAAGATGGTTGAGAAGGTCCGCGAGAAACATGGCCACTGTCAATAGAAGTTCTAAATTTCAGACTTCGTTGTCAATTTTGAAGTTTTTTTTCTGATTTCAGATGACCATTGGGATTAGTTGAAGTTTTTCTTTACTTTTTTTTGCAACGTGAGAATGACTTTTTTTCAAATGTCAATTCCATTACGATTTCACGCCGTTCTTTTTGAAAATGGAAGAAAGTTATGAAACAGACGATATTTTGCACACAAACTACAGCGATACTGCTGATAAAAATAAAAACTCACACGCTGGGTGGTTTTCCAAGATATTTCTCAATATTGACTGGATCACTGGAGGCTGTGTTCAACAAATCCTCCAACCTAATTCCTTCTTCAGTTGGTCCTTTTTTAGCATTTGACGCCGATGATGATGACGATCCTCCCCACCACCATCCCCAACTCGAAGCCTGTTTCTTCTTATTATTCTCCTTCTCATTTTGCTCCATCTTTCTCTTGTTCAACTCTCTGGTCTCTGGCAATTCTCCCCACTTCCAATCGGTAACATCATGCGGTTCTGGTGTGTGTCTTTGTCGATCAACTTCTGAATCTGACAACGCGCCATCTGCGATATGATCAACATTGTCAGGTAGAGATGGAGATGGCGATTCCGAGGATGAGTCGAGTTCGGAGTCAGAATCGTTGTAGGTTCGAATATCGATTGGTTTTGATGGTGAGACGACAGGCGATTCAAACGTGACTCGGCTCTTCTTGCGAAGAGGAACTCTTCGATTCGACTCTTTACGTAAAGTACGTAGAATTTCGTCATTCGAGCGATGGAATTGCTTTTTCGAATCCATTGGAGAAGCTTGTGAGTGTGAATGTACAAATTGACGATGTCTGAAATCAACAAATTCGAATTTTTCAAAATGAACAAAATGTTTACCTTCGTGAAGCTGTGTTTTTGCTTTGAACATCCTCGTTTTCCTTGGATGTATTTCTTTTCACCGTTTTTTCTTCTTCATTATCCGACGATTCTTCATTCGCCAAAACCGTCAAATCTGGCAAACTTCGATATTTTCGATCACTGAACACTGACGACGAAAATGGCAGATTCTGTTTTCGTTGCATTTGGCTCAACGACTGCTCATGCTTCGGCTCTCTTGCCGTCGTTTTTCCTCCGTCCGGACTAGATGATCTGCTCTTTGACAAATCGTCGGCATCTGTTTCAATGAGTTTTCTGGCACTTTCCGCTAATACTTTATCGACAACATCGGCTGAACCGCTAGCTTGTGGAATTTCAGTTTCGGGAAGTGGAGATGTGAGAAGATAGTCAGGCACTTGCTCATCAGCTTCTTCAACGAAAAACGCGACTCCACTGTCAGCCAACTTCATTTTTAGATCAATCTCTTCTCCATTCACTGCTATGTCGACGTACTGAAAATAGGAATTCAAGTTTTCCAGGAGATACTTTATGAAATATGAATCATTTTATTAATATGATGATGCTGAACAAAAAATTGACCCTTGTGGTTCTGTTGATAAACATTTTCGACCGGTTTAAAAATTTCAACTGACCTTATCCGAGTAATTGAATACACCATACTTTCCAAATCTGACATGAAATGGTGTCGATTTGTATTCTCCATTCGGCTGTTCTACCACAACAACATCAATCGCGCCAGATAATGTCGCCGGATTGATCGAATTATAAAAGAATTTCACATTTTTGAACATTCGATATGCATAATCCATTATATAAATATGACTGTATCCTCTTTTTTGATTATTCTTCTTATTATTATAAAGCACCCAACAATAATTGTGAAGGCAGCTAGTAAAAAATATGTATTATTGACCAGCCCTACACTATATTGTCAGTTGTTCTCCCTTCTTTCTCTCTTCTTCCTGCAAAAACCGTGTTCGCATTGTTTTTATTTTTCGCGAATATCATCAGAGACAAAACGACGTAGAGAGACAGACAAAGTCTTTTCAAAAGAAAACATAAATAAAATAAAATAACCATGTGTTTTTCAAAAATTTTCGTGAGAATATAAAGTCGGGGTCGCAGGGTGGGGTGATATGAGTAAAAGATAGTACGAGATGAGTCAGAAAGTCGGGCGGAGAGAGTAAAGTTAATGTATTTTTTCTGTGTTGCAAATATTGCGAAATGAATAGCTGGTTGATTTTCAGGCAAAAAAGCACATTAATGAACGAAAATGGATGAATTTAATCCTATTTTCATGCAAAAGCATTTTTATTTTTGCTTCTTACGAGAATGATCAAACATGAAATGAAAAAAGAAATATTTTCAGTTGGGTTTCGGCTTGAGTTCATCAATAAAAAATATCTGAAAGATAATGACTTGATCTTATGAGGGAATTAGAAAATCCAGATTTCTTACAAACTGGCTGATTTTTTCAAAACCCCTTTAGGTTCTGAGAAAATTTCCTTAAGAGGATACTTCAAAAATTTTTGCGCAAGTATATGAAATTTTCTGTTCAAGGGAGGTCGAAAGTCCATAGAAAAAAAGAACTCACTATCAGACTATCAGCAATAAAAGTGAATGGCAGGTTATTGGGCACACCTTATCACTAAATATGTTGCAAAGTAGTGTGTTCCGTCAATAAAGAACAACCGAATCAAACTTCAGACTACGTCTTTAGAAGTTAATCAATTTCACAGTCCATCAACCTCATTTTCCATACACAAAAAAAAACATATGTTTACATAATCTCCCACCTCTCACATAAACATCACTCCATTCGATTTAGCCGACCAGTTTATAGCCTATTTTCATCATCATCGTATTAGTCAACATGTATACTAAAAATCTAATAAAGATGGCGTGATAACAAAGCAGACACAGCTGCTGAATGGTGTGGTGTGGTCAGACTAGTTTCAGAAGAGCAAAAGTTCACAAGGGACAAAAAATGAAAACGAGAGAAACTAGTGCAAAGTGCTTTTTTCTCTTTTTCACAAAGCATCTCTTGGGGGAGGATGGGTCAGCAGAGGAGGACAAAAAACACATCAAGTTGTTTTGCAAAAATGACCATCATTGGAGCGAACGATGAGAACAATAAACACCACAAATATTTGTGTATGTGTAACAAAAATATAACCTTTCACGTTATCACCGTTGTTGTTTATTAAATACAAGATAGGGTGGAGAATTCTCAAATAATTTCAACGAAAACTCTCGTCCCATCTGTGTAGCGAGAACATTTCGTAGCGGGAAAAAAGTGGGAGGATAGGGAGGAGGAACAAAGTACGCGGAATGAAGAAGAAGAAATTGGTGTGGTCAATGTTCACTTTTTGTGACCATGGATTTTCTACAGACAATTATTGTACGATGTTTATTTATTGCTGAGGTGAAGAATTGCCACTCACGTGGTAGAAAAAGGGACTGAATTTCGGTTATGGTATGATCAAAAATAATCGTCCAAAATTCATCGACTATCACGAGGTTACCACCAGTGGTACCGATTTTCAGCATGAAATATTTTTTCAGAAGTTTTTTTTTGGAATTCAGCCTCGTTTATTAGAATTTACTTCATTTAAACAGTGAACGTAAAGCTGAAAATCAGATTTTTCTATTTTTTTTCTGACGTTCTTCAACTTGTTGACGCCTATGAAGTTTCATTTTATGAAACTACATTTTATTTGTTATTTCATTTTGACGTATGTGAGTGAAAAAAAGCTCGATGACGAAATATAATGACAGGAAGTTTGGGACCTAATGCTAAACCATGCATAGTCTAACGTGGAGCATTTCCAAGGTTCCTAACTATTTGAAAAATGAGCTATAGCTATATATAATGTGAAAAACGGTTCAAAAATCATTGCGAAAAATCAATAAAACCCCACTATTTACAGAGAAAAAAACCAAACAACACAATGAAATGTGACACCCTTCGAAAACCGGGAAAACCAACAAAAACATTTGACAATGGGGGAAGAAAAACGAGTGACCAAGTGTGTAGTATACTTATTGGAAAGTCATAATAATCTGGCAGTAAGTGGGAAAATATGGTGGCTGGTTGGTCGAACGTGCGCGAGCAATATAAACAAATGATCTCATTCAATAAACCAAAAGAAGAACCCGAGACAAGGCGAATTATTCTGCGACAAACAATGTAATTTTTATCGCAAATAAGAACTCCTTCCAACAAAGTAGGACCCCACGTGCTTGTTAAGTCTCCGCCCATTAAACATTTCACACTGGGGAAATGAAATAAAAAAGATAAATGTTTACGAACAACGAGATGAAAAAAGTGCATCAACCTTTAGGAATAATACTACAGACGAACGTGATTCTCGGAAGGAAATAACAAAAACAACATGTGACCAAATAGTCTGAAATTGCGCGAAAACAACATTTTATTGGAAAAAGACGAAAATGTTCTGAGCGCCAGCTGTGTGGGTCAGTCAATAGAGGGTGTTGGCGTGTTTGTGTGAGGAGAAAGGAGAATTATAATAGTTGTCAGAAAACTAGATCCTTGTAATAGCTGAAGTAATTCTCTTGGATGTTTCGGAATAAAGCGAAGAATATTTTTTATCGAAAATATTGAATAAAATCACGGATGTCGAAACTTTTCATCAGCAAAACTATATACTATAGTTGGACATCGGCTGGACCGGTTGATGAACATTTTGGGGGTTTTCAGGCGATTTTGTAAAAATTTTGAATTTTCTCTGTGTGGAGCAGATAGAGGCAAGGGTGACGGTCATTTTTATATTATTTTCATTGACTTTGATTGGGTTATACTCGAACGCCAAGCAATCAGCCGATCGGCTGGGCGTCGCGGCTGGAAATCGGCTGATTGCTTGACGTTCGAGTATCACCCAATTAGCGGCAATAAAAAATATATAAAAATGACCGTCTTCCTTTCCTCTATCTGCTCCACACAGAGAGAATTCAAAGATTTTACAAAATCACCTGAAAAACCCCAAAATGTTCATCAGCCGGTCCAGCCGATGTCCAACTATACTATATACTTTCCGAGAGATTTTTGGTGTATGAAAAACCTGGTCAGGTATTTTGAACCACCAAAAACTGTTATTTCAGCAAAAGTTACCAAATGTTAGCTTGAATAATAACGAACAAAACGCTGTTTTCAATATGGATTTTTCGTGTTATGATCTCTTGGTCAATTTGTGAAAGCTCTTCACAATCCGGCAATGTCGCGTTGTCCTATTTAGTTGGTGAAACATTTTCAAAGTTTTCATTGAAGTTCAAAAATTGATCTATTTTCCGCTTTTTTTTTCAAATTCTGACCCGGAATTTCGAACCGGAATTTATGGTTTATTCGAAAACACAATGCCCAATCATAAATTTCATCATTAATTTGTATCGAAAATAGAGAGAATAGCTGAATTTATCAGCTGAAACTACAGATCAAACTTTGATCATTGTGTCACTGTTCAGAAAATGACCTGTTCTTATTATTTTATAATTTGCTATCGGAGATAAACAATAATCAGAATCACGCCTGAACAACACAACAACAACGACAAGGTTGTAGTTTTTGAGACCTTCTATCCAATCGGAAGACAGTTTTAAAAATGGATTTTTAAAGGTCAGCCTACCTATAAGAATGATAAGTTCTTTCAAATTCATTCTTTGATGTGAAAGTGTCTCTTTCGTTCTCATTGAATTGAAAAACAATTAAACTTGATTGCCATTTGCCTCATCGGCGACGCTATACATTCTCCTCTCGACTAAAAATGTTGATTGTTTGATCGTTCGAACATTTTTTTTTCGAAACGAAATAAAATAAAATCACGCTATCTTCTTCTCCTCCCTCCGTCTACACTCTCTAACTATAGTGAAAGCCACCACCCCACGTGCCAAAATGAAACCATGTGACATGGAAAAAAAAACGAATGTTTCGACTGACTGACGATTATTTATATATTTACAGCGATTGACAAGAAAGGGGACAAAAAGTACACATTTTTTGATTTCATTTTTGTTTGTGTCAATGCAAGTGGGTGTACTTGAAATAGAAGATGATATCAGGCAAAATGAAAAACATGACGAGGAAAAATTTGAATATAACTTGGAAAAAGGGTGTGTGGAACTGATTTTATCGCTAAAGTTGTGCTGTAATAACGCAAATTTGATTAAACTAGTAACTATTTATAAACTGAAGAAAATGGGGAAGTTTTCACAATTTCAGAGTTGTTTTCAACCAAAGTTCATTTCTTTTTCAAGATTTTCTTATCAGTTCAACATACCACGTGTTTCAATGATCGTTTTGGTCTGTACTACATTGAAGTTTGAAAAATCGAAAGTTTTTTTTCAACAGATAACGGGAACACAGTATCGCGTGATGGTTCAAAAAATGTTACGCAATAGATAGGAAGTTTTTGGAAATGGTGTGATAAGAAAGAAAGATGTGTTAAATTGAATGACAATTTGTCGACAGAAAACATCGATAATTTGATTATGTCTGATACTATGGATTGAATGTTATGGGAAAACAGAAAAAGCGATAAAATATAAGAATATAAAAATTTTGTGAAAGAAACCACTTAAGGAAAATTGGAAAAGAACAGAACACTGAATTTCATGTCTAGATTGAATGAAACGTAATTTTGCAGAACCCCCAGAATCCAGCAATGAGAAACCTGAGAAAGCACGATAAAAAATGTTTCAACAAAAAAAAGAAATTAATTTTGTTGTACTGTAGCAAGTTTAAAGGAACATCACAGAAATTGAGTATCGTATGAAGACCCTCGAATTGTTTTAAAATTAGCAATGTACCTTCAATCAAATTTCTTTTATTTTTTCTGTTTTTCTGACTGAAGCTAAACTTGTTTTCCTAGTTTTAAGTAATGTTGTATATCTACATTGACTATAGAAAACATTCGCAAAAATATATTTAGTCATATTTTTTTCCAAAACATAACAAAGTGAATTCAGTTTTTTGTAAAGTTAGCTATTTCTGTGACTTGCCAAAAATATACAAGTGAGAATAATAAACTATGAGTAGTTATACTAGTTCTATAAAATTTAAAAGCTAGAAATGAGTATTTATTTCGAAATCAAGATATCAGTCGCGTCAACGTCATTAAACGAAAAATTCCTCTGCTTGTCACATTTCCTATTTTTTGAACTACTTGAAAAACTCGGTCAGTTTATTTTGTTTTGTTAGATTTATCATTGAGGTTATTCGTTTACTAAAATTTATATATGTTGTTTGATTTTTCGTTGTAGGTTAACGGGAACTCCGGATATTGTGTTTCCTTCTCATGATAAAAAAAAAAACTATGACAAGTAGGTCGGTCACGGCTTCATGACAACACATTTTCATTCAAAAAGTTCAGAAGCGAAAAAAAATATTAATATGATCATAAGTTTCCATTTCAGAAACCCGCGTTCAGACTTCTATAACTAGTTCTCTCAAAATTGAGTTCAACTCTTGCCAATATCCATAGTAGTTCCGTAAAATAATCAAAGAAAAATTATTCTTCCCAATTTCCCAACAAATAAATCCGACTCGCCATAGAAACACATCTCTGATGTACGCAGGATCTCTTCCAGAATTCTTTAATTGTAGCTTATTGTTTTTGGAACTGATTTGTACAAGTTTTTGCCGAATTTTCCTCGAGAAAAATTATGTGGTTCTACCAGGTCTACGTTAATATTTAATATGATTTTATAGTTGAAAAAACGCATTCCGTAAGACTTTACAGCTTGTGTGAGATATGGTCGAAATCTTGGGGCTTTAACTTTTTCATCTTGCAAGGAAAATTGTTCCAAGTTCAGTTTGAGAGATAGCTCGCACAAAGCTGTGGACAGAAAAAATTGTAAAAAGTCCTCGCCTGAATTCGCTCACCAAAAAAATTTTCCCGTCTAGCTCTTCTCTAAAGAAGAGGGCCGTCTAGCACTTTACAGCCTCATTTTTTTTTTTAAATTTTGCTCTTCTGGAATCGCTTTTCATTTTGCAAGAAAAAACATTGACAGTCTGACAATCCAGAGATTATGCGAGGCATGGTTTAGGACCACCCAAGGTAGCACATAGTTTCGAAATTTTGTGTCAATCATTTCTCGTTCTTTCTCATTAACTTTCATTGCTAATCTATCAAAACTTTTTTCTTACCACATGTTATCATGACTATCAGAGAAAAATAATAAGAATTTCATTGACACGAAATAAATCAAAGTTCACAAAACGGGCAACTTGTGAACAAACTACATCCGGCCTAACTATGTCCACTTTCAACCGGTTTCCTACTTTCCCAAATCAATCATCAAATTGTCTCATATGCTCATAATTTCCTATTCCCCTCAGCATCCGAGTCAACACTCCCCATTCCTGTCAAAATATTATCATACGTTCTTATTCCATCGCACAAAACAAATACCCATTCCTTTTCTGTTAAATATCAAAGATCTCATGCGCCTTTGAGAGTCATGAAAATGCGCCCCATCGAAACCCTCTTCTTTTTCATTTTCAACCTGTTTTATCTTCTTTTTTCCCATAGTAATAAGAGTGTTTTTGTTTTGTTTTTTTTGCTTCAATCGAGAAATCGATACTGGAATATAGTTTTTACCTGAAAATAATCTTCTTCGAGAAAAAAAAGTAGAAAGTGTTACGAAATTTCTCATTGCCTTGACCTATTTATTGTTGAACTTTTGCATCATTTCAGAAACTGCAGCAGATAAAATGAGCCTTCGACAAATATCAAAATCTTATCAGATCGGAAGACATGCATATCGACATCTTATGGCAACATCCCGGTAATCCACTGTTTATGAGGCGAAATAGACGTTCTATTTACAGGTTTAACCCGTATTTGGCGACGTCATCGTCTCATTTTTGCACTACAAGCTTGCGGTACGTTTTTGTGATTTTTACTGAAGTCAATGTTTTTCAAATATCTAATCCCGTGGTCATTTTTGTTACTCAAACTCGAGCTCCACTAACTTCAAGTTTCTTTTCAATTAAAATAATTATATCGATGTAAAAGAACTGTGTGAGGTTCTTCAATACCTAGCAAAACCCCATAAAATCTATTTTTTCCAGAAATTGTTGAAAAATTTTATGAAAAATGTTGCCCATGTCAAGTTATTCAAAATTCATTATATGAACATCATTTACAATTTGATCAATTTTCATAATTCGAAAACCATGATGTTTTTATTTTGTGAAAAAACAGAAAGTCACAAAATTGGAAACACCCCTCGAAACTCTTTGTTTTCAGGTATGCGGCCGCTGACAAAAGTAAAATCGAAAACACTTTGAAAATGTTACGAGAAGATATGCAAAAACAAGATGAAGAAGCGCGTCTTCTCAAGTCCGAAAAATCGGTTGCTGTCGTCAAACCACCACTGAAAGATCGAATCATACATGAGTTAAAACATTATTATCACGGTTTTCGACTTTTAGCACTGGAAACACGTGTCAGTTCGAAATACATGTGGAGAGTATTGCGTGGAGCGACGTTGACCAGAAGAGAACGACAACAATTAGTGCGAACAGTGTCAGATCTTTTCCGACTTGTTCCATTCTCGTTTTTCATCATTGTACCGTTTATGGAATTGGCGTTGCCGATTTTCATTAAATTATTCCCAAATATGTTACCGAGTACATTCCAAGAAACGGGTAAAGAAGTGAGTTTGAATTTATGAGAACTTACTCAAATTTTTTTTGTTTTTCAGGAAGAGAAGCTTAGAAAACAAGTCAAATTACGTGTAGAAATGGCAAAATTCTTGCAAGACACGATTGAAGAAATCGGGTTGGAGAGGAAAAATCACAACAAAGATGCCTCGAAGTCTCTCGAATTCGCTCATTTCATCAAAAAAGTCAGAAATGAAGGTGGTTATGTGTCAAACGAAGAATTGCTGAAATTCTCGAAACTCTTCGAAGATGAGCTGACTCTTGATAATTTGAGCATGGGACAACTCCGATCATTGTGCCGATTGATGGGTTTGAATTCCTTGGGAAGTCCAGAAATTCTCCGATTCCAATTGAACTTGAAAATTCGTGAATTGAAAGCGGATGACAAGCAAATCGCGGCTGAAGGAGGAATCGATGCTTTGAGTTCTTTAGATTTACAACAAGCTTGTCGAGCCAGAGGTATGAGAGCTATCGGAGTAAGCGAGGAAAGATTGAAAGAACAGCTTGTCCAATGGTTGGAATTATCGTTGAATGACAAAGTTCCACCATCATTGCTTTTGTTGTCGAGAACTTTGTACTTACCCGAAGATGTTTCATTCACTGATCGATTGAAGGCCATTGTACAAAATTTGCCAGAAGGTAAGATTAGTATTTCTTATTTTCAAATCTCTAGTTTTTCTAGGTATCGCTGAAACTACTCGTCAGAAACTGACCGAGATTGAAGGAGGAACGATTGATCATAAGGCTCGTATCGCACTCATCAAATCGATCGAAACTGCGATTTCTGAGGAGAAACAAGTCCGAACGAAACGCGCGGAACAAGAAAAAGCAGCAGCAGAAAAGCTCAAAGAGCAAAAATTAGCAACGGCCGAAGCTGTCATTGACGAAATCAAGCAGAGCGTCGAAGAAATTGCGAAGCCAGTTTTTTCTGCGAATGTTGCTGCGATTGTGGAAGCTGTAGTAAAGGAAGCTCCGAAAGATATCAAAGTTGACAAGAAGGACTTGGAGTCGATTGAAGAGATTATCGTTGGTGGACCAATTCGGGAAGCAAAACATGACATTTTGGGATTGAAAGAAAAAGTTATCGAACATAGAGAGGTTAGTTTTTATCTGAAATCAATATATTAACTGTATTCCACTAGACATTGAGCTCTAACTATTTAAAAACATCAAATCTGTTGTGAAAGATAACCCAAAGAACGGAAGTGAGAAGTTATATAACATGACCTCAATAATTTTTACTTTGTTTCATTATAAAATTTTGTTTTTTCCAGGATCTCATTGAGATTCACGCTTTGGACGGCGCATTCGCTGAAACAAAAATTGCCAAACGTCTCCGTCATAAACTTGATTCAATGATTGAAAATGTTGATTCAATGGTGCAAAAGTTGGAAGATGAGAAACGAAACATTCAAGAACAACTGAGCGATCCAGCGGTTGAAGGAGATGCTGATCTTAAAAAGTTTGTTATTTCTGATTCTCACAAAATTTTATCATTTTTTTGCAGAAAACGGGAAGTCAGAATTCAAGACGTTATCGATTCACTTTCAAAGTTGAAGGAGAATAGTGCGACGAATGAGAAAGAAGGAGCATCTGAAGAATATTTGAAACAGAAGGAGAGAATTGAGGTTCTTCTGAAGACGATTGATGAAGATGAAGATGGAATTGTCGATAAGCAGCTTGTCTTGGAAGTTATTGAGCTTCTTGAAAAGCATAGTGAAGTGAATTTGTCGGCGTCGCAAGTCGCATCGTTGATTGGAACGTTGAAAAAAGAAGACGAGGTTGCCACATTGACTGGAGAAATTGAAAAGGCGCAAGCTGGACAGTATGAAATGCCGGTTTTACCGACGGTTAGTGAAAAGTGTCAAAAATGAGCCATCAGCTATTATAAAATTGATAATAATTATGTATAGTTTGAGTTCCAAAAAACCATGTAATCCTAAAATTAATATCAAAGAAAACCGTTTTTGGACCGTAAAAACGAGTTTTTTCTCATAAAACACTCTTCAAAACCAGGAAAATTCATTTTTTTGTAAATATCCCAAAGCGAATTAATCTATGTCACTAATTTGAGACCAATATACGTTGAGAAGTCGGTTCATGAAAGAACTTGTGTCGGCTCTTGGTAACTTTTCGTAGCCATACTTATGGTTTTATGACATCTATAAAACCGTAATCAGCAAATGTGCGCCAGACATGCACCATATGAACACCATTCTACTCATATGGGAAAACTTTTTTATTCAAACAGACAATACTTATCATGTTCGTTTTCAGGGACCATCATCAGCAGCTGCATTTGATCAACAATCTGATCGTGAAATCGACGTTGAAGATGTTAAAAAGACAGTGAAAAAGGTACAAAATGGTGATGTTGTTGTTGAAATTCCTCAAGTAGATTCAAAGGTAGTTAAATCGGAATTTACCTGAAAAGGTTTTAGATCGAATAACATGATTGTTGTTTCCAGATAACCTCAACTTTGTCACGACAAGAACAACAGCGAAAATCTGATCCTCCCATGTAAAAAATCGTTTTTTTCTTTAATTATGAAAATAACATGTTACTCTATATTTGCAAATACCGGTGTTCTTTGTGTTTTTATTTGAAAATTTAATATATTTTTAGAATTTACTGTCCTTCTTCAGGTTTTCTCTGAATCCTCCGTGCTTAGGTGTCCCTTTTTGTAATACTTTACTGCTGTATATTTTCTCGTCTGCCTCGGTTTTTATTGAAAAATAGTCATTTTAGTCCTGATTTTTGTGAAAATGAAAATTTACGATTTTTACTATTTATCTTGCGACATTTGGATTGAATCTTCATCCAAGTTTTGTATCTTGTGTTCCCCTTTTCTTTTTCAGATCATTATATCGGACATCTGTCACATGAGTGAGGAGTCCAAAAGATTAACTATGTATCCATGGAAACTGGAAGGTGTTTTCGAAATCAACCTTCTAGAAATTCTCAAAAAGAAATATATACATATTTATATAAAACGTGTTAGCCTTTTCCAGTCCCAGCCCTGAAATATTCTAATTTAAAATTTTTTTTTGTGTTGATCTACGGTTTCGGTGGTTAATTATTCAAAACTATCGGTTTTTATCCAAATTTTGCTGGCCATAAGAGACAAACTGACACAGACAGTGAGAAAAGGCTAATTAATGGTGTTTGTATGATGAGAAGGCGCCCGCGGAAAATTTTGAATCTGAATCGCGCGTCAGAGCACACTTGCTTCACTTCTCTGCTTCACACTCTCTCGTTTTTCTATTCTCTTTTCCGCAAAAAAAAATTCATAATCGGCCAAAAAAAAATGTCGACACATCGACCTTATAATCATAAACGAAGACGATATTTTGTCCTTTTATACCCAAAAAGCTAGTGTTTTAGAAAATCAGGCAAAATTTAAATGTCCACGTATCCGTTTGCTTCATACGATTATTACGACTTCTCTGTAATTCCAGTTTTTGCTTGAAAAAATCCTTCATTCTATTTCATGTCTCAGGCAATTTAATCGTAAAAGTGGGAATAGTGTGTTTTAAATGGTTTCGTGACGAAAACGTGCAGGCGAAAAAGTATTGAATTAACATTCTCTGCGTCTCGATCTCTAATTTTTACAAGGTTTTTCTATAACACCATTCTTTTTCAATTTTTTTTTACATCAGACGTTTCTGTGGAAATTCCCTGTAATAAAATGGAATCGCGATTCAATTCCATGATGATTTTTCCTATTTCTCAATCTGAGCGAATGCTACATCACCATAGAAACAAGTGTCTTTATTTTGAATCTTATTAAAAAATATATAATATACTATGTTTTTATTTTTTCGAAGTTTGCAATACATCGATCAGCCATCTGCCATCTAAAATCGATAATTTACATGTCTGAATGATGATGTCGTTTAAATGCATTTGATGTATTTTCATAAGGATATGTTTTCCTTTCTATGAATTGTATTCATCCAGTTTTTAGTTTCAAAAACTGTTTTATTTTCAATACTGCTTAGAAAAATTCCAAACAAACGATCACAGTTAGCTCTTTCAAATGTAGGCCAAAATTAATTCAGTAGTTCGCGCTCTATTCACAACATTGTTTTTTTTTCTGATAAAATCACTATTTGCCACATAGATTATCAATGCCGGTATCAGTTTCTGCAGTGCCTATTATCCCAAAAAACCTGTTTCTGAAATCTTCAGTAGTTCGTCTAAGAAGATTTTGGACAGGGAAATTGCAACTACAGTAACCCAGTGACAACGATTGATTTCTGTATAATAGTAAAGTTAAGACCCAAAAGTTAAAGTCACCACGAAACAACTGTTACAAAGGGCCAGTGTTACTTATTCTCAGTTTGGTGACGAGGATACAACGTGGTATCAATTTTTTTAATGATGCCACAAAAAATAATTAAATTTTTTGTGCGCAATTTTGTGTAATAATTTAATTGTTACACAAAAATAGACACAACACTTGCACTTTATTCCATTCTGTGTGTTTGTCTTAGATATACCATGTTTCCCTTAATTTTTGTATGTTTTGCTCACTATTCCATTCAGAGGTGTCGTTTGAGCTCTATTAGGGAGCCCATCGGTCTGAAATCAGCAATGAATCGATCTCGACCTCCCCTTGCCTTCCAGTCATCTTAAATACAAATTTTAATCATATAATGTTACTTGTTTCATCTCGAACTTTTTCGCTGGTTTCAAAATACACACAAACTCTTTCTTTTCTCCCTCTTTCAATTTTCCTCTCTTCCTTCCTTTTTTCTCAAGCTCGTGGTCACACCACGATTCTTTCCTCCTGCTGGCATTCTGTTTTTTTCATTTGTTTGTTGCAGCGGCGATAGACGAAGACAATGTAGTATGAGCAATTTTTCCGTTTTGGCCTAAAATTTTTCGCAATTTTTTTTTCCAATCTTTTCGTGTTTCAGCTTGAGAGATGACTTTCGGCGACAACGATTATGGGCGGAACGGGCCCAGAAGAGACAACGACGATCGTGAGAAAGGTAGGACTTTTTTAAAGGTGTTTTTTCGAAGAAATAAAGCCGATTTTTAGGATCATACAATCGTGACTACGGACAACGTGATGAACGTAAGTTTCAATAATTTTATACTTTCCAAATATAAATGTCTATTTTCAGGTTCTTTCGCTGGTCAACGCGGTGGCGGCGGTCGCAATGATGAAAGATCGAACTTCTCAAGAAGCAATGACGGAGGTTATCAGCAGGAGAGAATACCAAAAAGAAATGATGATGAGGACAACTATCGAGGTGGCGGAGAACGGAATGATCAGTATTCTTCGAGAGAGAACGGAAGACATGGTGAGAAATTTCAGATTTATAATGAAAGTTATGAAGTGTGAATTTCAGATTATCGCAGATCGGGACAGAATCGCGAGGAGAATGGATTCCAAAAATCGAACAGATTGTGAGTTTATCCGAAAATGGTTGTGAGAAACTCCACTTTAAAAATAACTGAAAAATTATGTTCAAAGATATTTCGCAATACTTATGGTTCTCAACTTTTAAATTTTTGACAAATTAAAATTAGTCAAAATAACCAATAGTAATATATAACACAACTATTTAGACTCCACATCCTATAGAAATTCATGTTAGGATGCTTGGTTCACAGAATAAAGTTTCAAAAATCATGAAAAATAATAATTTTCAGCCAAGACGATTCACGACACAACAACTCGAGAGATAATGGTCAAGATTTTGGAGCAAGAAGACCTCCAAACGACGATAGATCACAGCGACGAAACTATGATAATCGCGAACACAACCATGATGACAATCATCGAGGAAATTTCCAAACACGTGACAACGGACATGGAAATGGATATTCGAAAGATCATCAAGGCGAACGAAGATATCAAAATGATAATAGAGATGGTCGTAATGATCGTAGAGACGGCGGATTCCACAATCAAGGAAGAAATGATCAACATGATAGAAGAGGACACCAAGATCGAAATGAGAGCCAGGGAGGAGGATTCCAGGAAGGTAGAAGAGGAGGTTATCAACAAGATAGAGATCAGGGAAGAAATGGCTATCAAGGCGAAAGAAGATTTGACGGTAGAAATAACGATCAAGGTGGTTTCCAAGGACGCCAGAATGATGGAGGTTATCAAGGAAGAAATGATGATCGTGGAGGGTATCAGAGACATGGGAATGATAACTCAGGATATCAAAGACGGGATAATGCCAGCTCAGGATTCCAAAGATCAAACAATGATCAAGGATTTCAATACAATAAAAACGACGGATTTAGAAATGGCAATGGAGGATCGGGATTCGGCAATAGTGGCGGATTTGCAAACGGAAATAATAGTGGATACGGAAATCGAGACAATAGCTCGTTCAGAAATGATGGAGGATTCAGTGAGTGCTTTTTTCTTATTCAGAACTCAGAGATCCTGCAAACTTGTGCTGTAAACTAGTTGATAGATTCTGGAAAATTGGTCGATTTTAACTAAAGATTAAAATCATTCATAAAAAAGTCCCCCGTTCGCAAATTAAATTGAAACCTCCCAACCCGAAAATTTTCAAAAATTAGAACCACTCCACTCAAAAAATAGTTTTTTTTTCTGAAAAATGTCACATTTAAGATAATATGGTGCCAAAAATAGGTTCTAAAATACTTTGAGGACCACGAAAAATTTCATTGAACCAATTTATGAGTAATGAACTGTGATAAATAAGATTTTCTTGCTCATGGTCTCTTTTTTGTCTCACGCGAATTACATAATTAGCTGATTTTCAAAAGTCAGAACCCCTTCCACACAAAATATCCAAAAAAGTTAGAACCCCTACATAACACCAGATGGCGCCCTTGAATTTTTTCCCTTCCATGAATAATAAATATCTTCCTTTATGTTTTTCAAATGCGAATTTTTCAGAACGCAAAGGTTTCGAAAACGGTGGCGGCAACGATGGTGGTTTCAGAGGCAGTAACAGTGGTGGCTATGGCGGCGGTGGTGGCTATGGCGGCGGAAGCGGTGGCGGCTTTGGCGGCGGTGGTGGCTATTCCGGTGGTGGTGGTTTCGGAGGTGGAATGGAGGCACAGAAAGAGAGAGCACCTCGCGACTGGATGCCCGAGTATGACGAAACCGATGAATTGATAAAAAAAACTCAGGAAATGGTTCGAAATTTGGACGTTCACGATGATCGTCAACTCGAGATTCGCAATTCTGATCTCTCTACCCAACTGACTTCCTGGGCTAATTCAGGACTCAACCAGAAAATTCTGGATAACATTCAAAAGCTCAACTATCATAGTGTCCGTCCGGTCCAAGCCGCCGTTATTCCGCAAATCATGCAAGGATACGATGTTTGTGGGCAAGCCGAGACAAGTGGTGGAAAAACGGCTGCTTTCGGTTTGCCGGTCATCCACAGAATTCTCGAATACCCGGAAGGTGAGAGAGAATCTGCTGGTAAAAGTTGTGCTCCGTATGCGTTCGTTTTGGCGCCCACCAGAGAATTGGCCAAGCAAATTTATGAGAACTTGAAAATGTTTGCCCACGGCACTGATGTGAAAATTCAATTAGTTTATGGAGAAATGAGTCGTTGGCAATGTCTTACTCGTATCCAAGAAGGATGCCACATTCTTGTTGGAACCTGCGGAAGAATTATGGATTATATCCAGAAAGGAGAGGTTAGTTTTTAATTTTCTTTAGAGTAGCTCATTTTTCAACTCTATCCTTGCAGGTTACATTCAAAAATGTGAAATTCTTCATTCTCGACGAGGCTGATAGACTATTGGACGATCTCAATAGAGGAAGTGGAACTCATTTGTCTACCATAATGAATGATGAGCATTTCATTCGGGTTAGTGATTTTTCGTGAAGCATTAGTTTCTCTTATATAAAAGTGTTTTAGAGCAAAGATGATCGTCAGACTTTGTTATTCTCCGCCACATTCAACAGACAAGTCGAAATGGCCGCAAGAGATATGATGAGACGACTTCCTGGAAAGGATGAGTGAGTTTTTCCCCACTTTCAGAACTAAAATATAATCAGCTGTAATTTTAGTGTCGTTCGAATTGTCATCTCGCAAGGTCGCATCAACAAACGTGTGCATCTGCACTTCATCCAAACGAACAATGTCGCCGATAAGAATGAGGAGCTCAAAAAGTTGTTGAGTCAGAAGACCGGTTCTTTTGAAATAGTTTTTTTCCTTCATGATGATGAGTTTTTGCAGAAAATGGTAAAACACCGCGAACTCTGATCTTTGTTGAGCAAAAGGCGAGAACCGACTATGTTGCTATCGAACTGGCAAAACAAGATGTGAAAGCAGCGAGTATCAATGGGTGAGTTTTGAACTACTAATTAAGAAAATTGTGACGCTGGCGATAGAACTTACAAAATCAACTCAAGAGTTGGTTTTTAGTTTAAAAAACACCTCAAATGTAGTAAAACCTTTGAACGTCACAAACCTATTAGTGAAAATTCAATCGGTAACACGCGCTCTATCGATAATGTCATACAGTTTCGATTTAAATGGAATTTTTGGTTGATTTTGACATCAGAATCAAATTCTACGGGTCGAATAACTCCATAGATATTCTTAATACTATTTGAAATGTTCTGGTTCTTGAATTGTTTTCTCTTTAAAACCAAACTAACTCACCGGATGTTGTTGAGTGTTAGAGAAAATCAACCCGTTGCAAAATCCTACTTTGCAATCGAAACAAAAATATACACCACAAAATATTCCCTAACAATAACCACGTTCAATTCACGGTTTCCAGTGATCGCCCTCAAAATTTTCGAGAAAGTACTTTGGCCGATTTCAAAAGCGGCAGAATCGATGTTCTGATCGGAACCGACGTTTGCTCGCGTGGTCTCGATATTGCTGACCTTGACAGAGTTATCAACTTTGATGTGCCAAAAGGATCTCCTGAAGGGGCCACTGACACATTTATTCATCGTGTTGGTCGAACTGGACGTATGAAGGAAGGGCACGCCTATACACTTGTCAATATGAACGAGCCAAACGACATCGCTTTGTGCTCATCATTCGTTGAACTTTTGACGAATATGGAACGCGCCGATGAAGCTCCTGAATGGTTGAAAAATGCAAGCTCATTTGCAGGTGGAAGAGGTGGAGGTGGCGGCTCAGGATTTGGCTCGGCTAGAGGAGCCTCACAACCTTCAGGAACTTTCCAATCAACTTCTGGAGGATTCCAATCGGCCTCTGGAGGATTCCAATCGGCTTCTGGAGGATTCCAAACTTCGTCGTCGAGCGCAGGATTCGCAGGAGCTTCCAGCGGATTTGGAACATCTGGATTCGGAAACAATCAAATGACAAAGAAAGATGGTGAGTTCAAGACTTAGAAATTTCCAATATTCTAAAATTGTTTTGCAGATTCTGCCGAAGACAAACCTGATGGAAATGAGGAGAAAAAAGAGGAGAAGGAGGAAGAAGAGGAGGAGGATTGGTAAATATAATTTACAATTTTTTTTTTCTAACTTGTGATTTATTTTCTTTCTTTTTATTTATCACCCAATATATCAATAAACTTGCCCCACAAAAAAATCGTTTAGTGGAACTTGGCAGCAAGCCAGAATGTTTCGAAGAGTCTCGAAAGTTATACAGTTCTTATCTTTCACAAAGTTTGTTGTACTTTGATAAGCTTCTTATGATAGAAATGATGTTTGAACACGAAACATGGGTTGATGGAACATTCCAGATGACGACAGTAATCCAGGAACTGAAACTCAATAAATTATGTATTTTGCTACAATAGAAAAACTTTCAAACAATTACTTCCGGTGCTCAAGAAAAGGAATCATCTGACAAAATCTATTTTCAGGTTATCCATGTGGTTCTGATTTATGAGTTTCCATGATCCAAGCAGTTTCAGATGTTCCATCTCCGATCTTGTCGCTCACTTCCAGTTACAGGTTACACCACTTCGGGAACTTGATGTAGATTTCTGGAATTATCAACGAAGACATACTGCGAATGAGATTTTTGTCAATCTACAATGGTTTGACTGAAAAAAACAACAAGAGTCATCTACGTTTCAGTGAGATTTCAAATTATAAATAAAGTTTTTTAAATTGATTCTTCTTTCAATAATTTATCTATTGCATTACGTTGGGGACAACACAAAATAGAATGCAAAGAATCAAATAAAGTATACAAAATCTAAGTTTCAAGAATCCAGGAAAAAGATGAAAGTATAATATGTATTGGTCTGAAATGTCGAATAGTTTTGATTTACACCGAGCTAGAGCGTCCTCGGTAATTCTATTTTCATCTTTCGACATATTCAATACATTTTTAACCTGAAACTAAATACAGTAATTCGATGACAATGGTTTCTAAACAAGTAAAAGTAGGTTCGCCGAAGCAATCAAAAATCACAGTTTTAGAAGATATAAATGGAGTTTCGATCGGAAAAAAACAAAACTATACGTTTCAATGAAACGTTGAATTTATAAAGTATCTGTCCTGATTTGATATATTGTTTCCGAATATAGTTTTTTCATTTAAAAATTAGTTGCAAAGAAATATGAATGTAATTTTTCAAATATTTGAAAACAAAAAAAAATCCACAGGAAGTTTGTATTTTTCAGACTTCACATGAAGTTTCCATAATTTATTTTTTCTTTGAACAACGAAATATCACAGTTTACACGAGCTTTTATATCAAATATGTGATTCTGAAAAATGTCGAATTTGTATGACGTACGTTTCTGTGAAGTACTATAGTTCAGAATAAAAAAATTAATGACTGATTCCTGATTTTGTGGACAATATTTTTGTTTTGATTTTTCAAAAAAAAAGAAAATTTCAACTGTGAACATTTACATTTTAAATGTATGCCTGTTTGAAAGGTAAAAAATGACATTCTGTTCATGAAAATCCCTGAAATTCAATCGAACATTTGTATAAGGACTTCTGTATACTGTAGTTCAATGTTTTCGTGTTTATATCCGAATTTAAATTGCTCACATTTCTTTAAAAAAAAGAGATAAGGTTTTTCAAAGCTACCAGGTGAATTTTGTTGAATTTTTAGTTTAGAAAACAGTAATTATCTTTGGAACGTATGAATTCCCGTCAAAACCTGTGTAAAAATCTACCCAGCAACAGCTTCACTAAGACAAACCATAGTCTTTGATCTAATTAAAACAAAAACGTCATTTTCCCATCGAAATCAATTTTCAAATTCAGTTCTGACCAACCCAGTCTCTCATTTCTTTTGGCAACCAAAAATTGTCTATTGCCTCCAACACAGAGTGCAAAGAAACGTATTTTTCTCTGTGTTTCCCCGACAACAGACAACCTATCTATTTGTCTCGTTTTCTCCGCGATTGACAATTCTAAAAAATCATCGTACGTAGTCAACATTTTGATCGTTATTTCGCAATATTTCTCAAACAAAACAAACAAAAGAACCCCCAGGTTACGAGAAACACTATATTTATGTATTGCAACTATTTTTCCGCTTTTTTTATTTGGCAGAATATTGATTTTTGGTTCTCTTTTTTGCCCTTTCACGTGATTTTGCTTGATTTCATAAGTTCTCTAGAAAAAAACAACATCATTAAAATGAGCCAAATGATGCAAAACTTACTTGTTTCATTGATCATTGTTGCTCTTTTTTCTCCAGACAAATTTTTTTCGAAATTTTTTTAGTTTTTAAAGATCCCCCACGTTTTTTGAAAATATTTTTAGGTCCTTTGCTCTCTTTTGTTTTTTCTGTGCATTTTTTGATAATATCTGTTGTTATCTGTGGCTCTGAGAGCTCTTTATCAGACATATTGGCCAAAAAAAATAAGATAAGTCAGAATATTTATTATGATGACAAAAGGAATATTATCTATTACAGTACATTTCACGACGGTCTATTTTTTGAAAATATTTTTTTCTCTAAATATTGAAACAATTTTAATTCGAGATTTTTTTTTGACCGCACAATATATTTATTTTGAGTAGTTCCTCAGACACCAAATATCTAGTACCAAAAAAATTTAGCTGATTTTATTGAGACCAAAATCCAATTTTGGTTTAATAGCCTGTTTCAAAATCAACTTGTCGAAATACCTTGATTCTCATTTTTTTTTGAAAGAATATTGTACTGGCTTTGAAGCTTGATTTTGAGCTTTAACGGGAATTTTTCACCAAAGCTGATTAAGTGATTTTTCAAGCTACTTTTAAGTTCCGTTCTAGAACTGTTCTAAAATATTTCCTTTGTAGAATAAAGGGTTTCTCTCTGGGAATCTAAAACCATGATTTTTTTGTTGATAACATCTATTGTTCTACCGTGATAAGAGCTCTTCCACACATCATCAAAAACATGACTGATAAGTTAGACCCATAAGATTATAGTTTAGGCGACGCAGAGGGAATGTTTGAAACAATATTTATTATGAGTCATAATTTAATCAGTAATAATCGCTCCAATGATAATCATCTTTTTCTTTTTTGTTAGAATTAGTTTCTATGGGTTAAAGTGATGTTCATGAAATTCTTCACGAATTAGTTCGAAAAATTCAGGCTAGAAAATTTTTATGTTAAAAACTACAATAACTTGCTATGAATCTTGGGTGATACACATAAAAGTTCATCATCCACGTAATGTCATGTGCCATTTTTTCTTTTCTTTTTTCTTTCCTTGGGAAACCCCTCTTCTTTTGACGTTGTTAGGAGCAACCAGAAGGCGCGTTTCATTTTATACCGCCACATTGAATCAAAATAGAGCCTCATGGATGCCTGCTCATTCATTCGCTAATTTCGCTTTACCGTTTTTATTACTGTAGAATACAAAAATGGACTACACAGCTTCGTCATCATCATCAAGTAATAACTCTCTAACATCGTATGTCGGAGATAAATGTCGAATATGTTCACAACCTGCCAATGGCAAACATTTTGGAGCAGTTTCTTGTCGCGCATGTTCGGCATTCTTCAGAAGAGCAGTTATTGGAAATTTTGAGAATTTGAGTTGTCTGAAAGTGGATGAAAAATGTCAGTTGAAACTCAATGGGCGATTCAGTTGTAAGAAGTGTCGATTGCAGAAGTGCTATGATGCTGGAATGACCGGTGAAAGTGAGTTTTAATTGATACAAAAACAAAAACACATGAACATATCTGAAATTTATCCGATTTCGAACCATTTTTTATCAGAAAAGTGTTCAATCAATAAAAGTTTCTCACGAGAATATCTTTTATTATTTTTTCAAAACGTATCTCAAACAGGTTACAACAGTCACTTATATTTAGCCAGTGAAACTTTTTCATTAAGCTTTCATGTACCATTATACTGGACTTCAAAAACTTTTCAGCTAGCTACTCAATAAAAAAAATGAAACAGTATTCATGAAAAAATCGTTCTGAAACGTATATAAGAAGAGTATCTTTTTAAGTTCACACATGTTGTCAACTAAAATCTGTACATTAAAACTGTATTTTCAGAGATTCAATTTGATCATGATCTGCTGACATCCACAGAACAGTATTTGAGAAAACCGAGATTAGTAACGAAAATTCCTCACTCACCGGAAAACTTTCTTGGTCGACCAAGTTTCATTTTCTCATGTGAGCCCGATCTTGCGAGCCCCAATAAAACACTGATTGATGTTCAATTTTTGATCGATTATGCCTCCAATATTTTCATTTCAAACTCTGAACCAAGGCGAAATGCAATGTTGGTTGGAATGAGCACATTGGATCGATTAACTTATGCATTAGACTTATCGAGAGTGCCGAGCACTGAAAAACCAATAATGTGCAACAAAATCGGGAAAAAGGAGACTATGCTGTTCTGGGAGCATAAGTTTCTGGCCACTGCTAACTTGTTGACATACTGTGATGAATTTCAACAACTAGAACAGAACATGAAGATTGAGTTTTTGAAATCAGTCTGGTATGTTTGGGTGAAAATTGAAAAGATTGGAAAAGCCGCTGAAAAACGGACGATCGAAGGGGAACTTGACACTGTTTGTCATTTTTTAAACAATATGTACATCGATATAGATAAAATTGAGTTCGAAACTTCATGGATGTCAAATTACAATTCAGACCAATTGCAACTGTAAGTGAACAATATTCATCACGTATTTTAACTAATTTAATTTTTCTAGCTTTCTCGATAAACCGACCCGAATCTACAAGGACAACATAGTGACACCTCTCATCGATCTTCGTGCCAGTCCTCAAGAAATCACCTATTTGATATGTGTTGCTTCTTTCCGCTATGCATCCAAACAATATGGCGGTGAAATCGCTGAAGTTGCTGAAAAACTTATCGAGAAACTCGCAAATGACCTACATGAATACTATTTGAAAGAACTGAAACTGTCAAATTATGCATCCAGATTGGCTAAACTTATGAAAATTGTGCAGTTTGTCGAGGTTTACTTTTTTTTTTTCAAAATTTTGAAATTAGTTTTTTTTTCAGCAAGAAACTTATGGTAGAAAACAGCGAGCCGAGATTGCAAGAATCTTTGATATTTTCACCATTGAGTTTTCGCATCCAGAAATGTTTATAGGAGTTTAATTTTTTTTTTCTGAACGTTTTGTGTGTATTTTTTAATGTATATATGTGCATTTATCAAGATCTAGTCTCAATTCACTTAAAATATGCTCGGTTATAAATAAAGTATTGACTTTTTCAAAATTGTTTTTGAAGTTGAAACTACTCGTTGAAACGAATAACTTATTATCTGTTAAAAAAATTTTATGCTCTTATATCCCCTATTTTCAGATTCCTAACATGAATTCCCCATCATCTTCATCTTCATCATCATCATCATCAAGTGATAATAACTCACTAACATCCTACAAAAACTGTCAAATTTGCTCACAACCCGCGCATGGAAAACACTTTGGAGCATATTCTTGTCGCGCATGCTCCGCATTCTTCAGAAGAGCATTTATTGGAAATTATGATAATTTGAAATGTCGAGAAAAGGATGATAAATGCGAGGCAAAACCAAATGGACGGTTTAATTGCAAAAAGTGTCGATTGCAGAAATGTTATGATGCTGGGATGAGTGTAGATAGTGAGTTTTGGGTCCAATTTGAAGATAGACAAGTTCTAAAATCTACTATCCGAATATGCGAACGAGAATTTAATAGAAAAATCATACAGCGTTTGATGATATTCTTGTTTTAAAACGTATATCAAACTGGTTCAATTACTTTTTTTTAACAGTTTGGGCTACAAAAAATCAAGTGGATCTTATTTAAAAAAAAATGTTTTTTCCTCATTTTGAAGGCTTATGTAACCAAACATTAATTTGGAATCTTCATTTCGAACCATAGCAAAAATATCTCACTGAATGAGGTCATATTGTTGTTTTGAAACGTATATTATGCATACTGAATCCTTCGGATGATAATAAGGGAACTAATACTTAGTTGTTCACTTATGATAGTCCAATTATTATGTTTCAGAACTTCAATTCGATCGAGACCTCATCTCGTCTACAGAGCAGATTTTGGGAAAACGAAAAATGCTCGCAAATATTCCTCACTCACCGGAAAACTTTTTTGGTCGTCCGAGTTTCATTTTCTCGCTTGATCCTGACCTTGCCGCCTCAAACAAAACTCTTATTGATGTTCAATTTTTGATTGATCATGCTTCCAATCTTTTCATCTCAAACACTGAACCGAGAAGAAATGATATGATGACTGGAATGAGCACATTGGAGCGGTTGTCGTATGCATTGGATTTGACAAGAGTACCGAGCACAGAAAAACCAATTGTATGCGCGAAAATCGGGAAGGACGAGAAACTAGTTTACTGGGAATACAAGTTTTTGGCGACAGCTACTTGGTTGACGTATTGCGATGAGTTTCAACAACTAGATCAGAAGATGAAGATCGAGTTTTTGAAATCAATCTGGTTTGTTTGGTCGAAAATTGAGAAATTGGGAAAAGCGGCTGAAAGAAGAATGAACGATGCTGAAATGGATAACATTTGTCATATTATGAATAATGTATATATTGATACCAATAAAGTGGAGATTGATACCTCGTGGATGTCTAATTACGGACCGGATCAACTTCAATAGTGAGTCCAGCTAAGGTGTCAATCAGATGATTTTATTTTTTAGTTTCCTTGATAAACCCAGTCCAGACTACATTAACAATATTGTGGAACCTCTTCTTGATATCCGAGCCAGCCCTCAAGAAATGACCTATTTGATATCTATGGTCTCATTCCGATATGCAGCTAAACAGAACCCCGGAGCATGCGCTGAATTGTCAGAAATACTCATCGATAAACTGGCGAATGATCTACACACATATTACTTCAACGTGTTGAAATTGAGAAACTACGCATCCAGATTAGCTAAAATCATGAAAATTGTGCAATTCGTTGAGGTTAGTATTTTTTCCTAATTTTCTGAAACTGAAAACTCTTTTTCAGCATGACATATATGTTCGAAAACAACGAGCTGAAATTGCCAACCTTTTCGATGTTTTCACCATCGAATTTTCACACCCTGATATGTTTATTGGAGTTTGAATAATCCATATTAAATATACAGCAGTTATAAATATCTGAAATGTATAAATGTACAAAAATCAATACCAAATCTCAATAAAGAAATATAATAACCTCAGTTATAATAAAAGTTTTAATGTGTTCTGTTTTTTCTTTCAAAACTGAAGTAACTCGTTGAAACGAAACAACAATTATTTATCAAAATTTTCAACATATTGATTATATTATTCTGAATTTTTGACTCTACATAGGTTCGAAAATGGATACTCCATCATCATCAGCATCTAGCGATATTTTACCAACAATATACCAAATCTGTCAAATATGCCAACAACCAGCACATGGAATTCACTTTGGAGCATTGTCATGTCGCGCATGTTCAGCGTTTTTTAGAAGAGTTACTACTAAAAGGTACAAAAATCCGGGATGCCGACAATCGGATGGAAAATGTGAGGCGAAACCGAATGGACGGTTCGGTTGCAAGAAGTGTCGATTACAGAAGTGTTATGATGCTGGGATGACTGTTGATAGTGAGTTTTCAGAACTTTAAACTTATTAAAAAAATTTCAAAACAACAAAAACATTTCAATTCTATTTTTTCAATTCTTTAAAATAAAATAATATAACTTGGTCAAAAACAATAAGTTTTAAATTTTTGGATACCCTTTCTCACTTGACTAATAATTTAAAAAAATCATGAAAACAATTTGAACAAATTTTTTTAAACAAAAAACTTTAACATGTGAAACATCAATAACTTTTGAAATTTCGGGTACCCATTTTCATTTGACAAATAGTGAAATTTCATAAATCAATATTTTCCACTGAATCCAGTCAATTCCAGTTTTTCAGATTTTCAAATGAATCGAGACCTTATCTCATCTACAGAAAATGTTTTGAAAAAACAAAGAATCATCTCCAGAATTCCTCACTCACCGGAAAACTTTTTTGGTCGTCCGAGTTTCATTTTCTCATATGAACCTGATCTTGCTAGCTCGAACAAAACACTGATTGATGTTCAATTTTTGATCGACAAGGCTGCCAATCTATTTTCAAACTCCGAACTAAGAAGAAATGATAATTTGGCTGGAATGAGCACATTGGAACGATTATCATATGCGTTGAATTTATCGAGAGTTCCAAGCAAAGAAAAACCAATTATGTTCACCCGAATCGGAAAAGAAGAGAAATTTCTTCATTGGGAACACAAATTCATGGAAACAGCAAACTGGTTAACATACTGTGATGAGTTTCAACAATCAGATCAATCCATGAAGATCGAACTTCTCAAAACAATCTGGTGTATCTGGACGAAACTTGAGAATATTGGCAAAAAAACAGAGAAATGGAGGAAGAATGGTAAAATGGATAATATTCGTCATGTTATGAAAAATTATTACATTGATATCAATAATGTTGAAGTCGATACCTCGTGGAAGTCCAATTACAGTCGGGAGGAACTGCAATAGTGAGTACAGTTATTCTAAAGTTATATGATTGTTATAATTTTTTATTCTAGTTTCAGCAAGAGACCCTATCAAATCTACCATGATCACATAGTGACACCTCTCATCGATCTCCACGCCAGTCCTCAGGAAATCACCTACCTAATCTGTGTCATCTCATTTCACTATGCAGCCAAAACGAAACGTGGTGAAATTGCTGATTTATCAGAAAAACTCATCGATATACTGGCGAATGATCTCCATAACTACTACTTCAAGGAGCTACATTTGAAAAATTACGCGTCGAGAATAGCTCAACTCATGAAAATTGTGCAATTTGTCGAGAATGACATTTATGAGCGGAAACAGCGAGCGGAGATTGCTAGGATTTTCGATATTTATACTATTGAATTTTCGCATCCAGAAATGTTCATTGAAATTTAAATGTGCCATTTTATGTTTATGTTATACCAAAAATGTGCTAAGTAATAATCAGGGGTCAAGTCTCAACTGCCAAATACCAGCTTCAGCTTTAATAAAGATCTTTCACATTTATCTCATTTTTATTCAGAACTGAAGTTGATCGTAGAAACGAGATTATATATATCTACAAAAACTGTTGTATAATATTATCCTTCATTTTTTCCCTCACAGGTTCAAAAATGGATACTCCGTCATCTTCAACATCTAGCGATGATTCACCTACGTCCTTAGAAAATTGTCAAATATGTTTACAACCCGCGCATGGAAAACACTTTGGAGTATATTCTTGTCGCGCATGCTCGGCGTTTTTTCGACGAATAGTTATTGGAAATTTTGAGGAGACTTTGAAATGTCGGAATCTGGATGGAAAATGTGAGGCTAAACGTGGAGAGCGATTCAATTGCAAAAAGTGTCGATTACAAAGATGTTATGATGCTGGGATGTCAGCTGATAGTGAGTTCTTTAAGTTGTATGGCAGAAATAGTTCAATACATATACTTCAATTTTGGTGAAGTGCTTTTAAAAAGCATAAATTTTCTAACATATTTTGTAAACCTACTCTTTTCACATAAAAGTTATATGGAGCAGAATTTGCCTAACTTTTTTATAATATTTTTTTGAAAGCACCTTTCAATTTAATATAATTTATACTAGAAAACATCACAACATAGTTTATTTTTCAGAATTCCAACTTGATCGAGATCTGGTTTCGTCAACACAACAATTTATACGAAAACGAAAAATGATCTCAAACATCCCACATTCACCGGAAAACTTTCTTGGTCGTCCCAGCTTCATTTTTTCGTGTGAGCCCGATTTGGCTTGTTCCAAGAAAACATTTATTGATCTCCAGTTTTTGATTGACCAAGCTGCCAGTTTTTTCGATTCAAACACCGATCCTAAGAAAAATGAAATGTTGACAAGAATGAACACATTGGAACGATTATCATATGCGTTGGATTTATCGAGAGTTCCGAGCAGAGAAAAACCAATCATATGCACAAGAATCGGAAAAAAGGAGAAGTTTATTTATTGGGAGCACAAGTTCATGGCAACGGCTACTTGGTTGACATATTGTGATGAGTTTCAACAGTTAGATCAATCTACGAAGATCGAGTTTTTGAAATCAATCTGGTTTGTTTGGACGAGAGTTGAGAACCTTGGAAAAAAGACTGAAAAAGGGATGAAAAATGGGAAATTGGATAAAATGTGCCACATTATGAGAAATATTTATATTGATGCCAATAGAGTTGAAATTGATACTTCATGGATGTCCAATTATAGTCGGGAGCAACTTCAATAGTAAGTATAGTTAACGTACGTTTTTTTAAATGCCATTCTTTAGCTTCAATAAGAAACCCAGTAAAGACTACCTTGATCACATAATCTCACCTCTCATTGATCTTCGTGCCAGTCCTGAAGAAATCACTTACCTGATCTGTGTCATCTCATTTCACTATGCAGCCAAAACAAAACGTGGCGAAATTGCTGAGTTATCAGAAAAACTCATCGATATACTGGCGAATGATCTCCATAACTACTATTTCAATGAGCTGAAGCTGAAAAATTATGCGTCGAGAATGGCTCAACTCATGAAAATTGTGCAATTTGTCGAAAATGATATTTATGAACGGACACAACGAATCGAGATTGCAAGGGTTTTCGATGTTTATACCGTTGAATTTTCGCATCCTGAAATGTTCATAGAAATTTGAACTTGTAATTATGTATATCTGAAATGTAATTATATATAAAAAGTCTTTCACATTTTATATATATATATATATATATATATATTATTTTTTGAACTGAAGTTATTCGTTAAAACGAATTGTTAATTATCTAGTTAGAAAAATGTTATCGTTAACTTGTAATTTTTCTTTAGGTTCCAAAATGGATTTCCTTTCATCATCATCTAGCGATGATCCATCATTGTTCAACCTAAATTGTCAGATTTGTGCACAACCTGCGCATGGAAAACACTTTGGAGCATATTCTTGTCGAGCATGTGCTGCATTCTACAAAAGAGCAATTACCGGGGCATATAAACTATCAAAATGCCGGATGTTAGATGGTAAATGTGAGGTTAAACGTGGAGAGCGATTCAATTGCAAAACGTGTCGATTACAGAAATGTTATGACGCCGGGATGTCAGCTGATAGTGAGTTCTACAGGTTTGACGTGGTATATTTTTTTGAATTTCAGAATTTCAATTTGATCGGGATTTGATTTCTTCAACAGAAATTGTTGTGCAAAAACAGAAAGTCATCAAAAAAATTCCTCGCTCACCGGAAAACTTTTTTGGCCGTCCGAGTTTCATTTTCTCATGTGAACCTGATTTGATTACCTCGAACAAGACGTTGATTGATGTTCAGTTTCTGATCGATCAGGCTGCCAAACTTTTCATTTCCAACACTGAACTTAGGAGAAATGATGAAATGACTGAAATGAGCACATTGGATCGATTGTCATATGCATTGGCCTTAACAAGAGTTCCAAGCACGAAAAAACCAATTCTATGCACCAAGATAGGGAAGAATGAACAACTGATTTATTGGGAACAAAAGTTCTTGACAACAGCAAACTGGTTGACGTATTGTGATCAGTTTCAACAATCAGATCAGACGATGAAGATCGAGTTTTTGAAAGCAATCTGGTTCGTTTGGATGAAACTTGAAAATATTGGAAAGACAACTGATAGAAGAATGAAGGATGGTAAAATTGATAACATTCGTCATATTGTGAATAATGTTTATATTGATATCGAAAACGTCGAACTTGATACGACATGGATGTCGAATTATAGTCAGGAGCAAATTCAATAGTGAGTAGCTATATTTTCAAACTAAAAGAGATAAATTTTTTTTAGCTTCATCAAAAAACCGAGAAAACTCTATGATGCAAACATAATCTCACCTCTCATCGATCTTTGTGCCAGTCCTCAAGAAATCACCTACCTAATCTGTGTCATCTCATTCCGATATGCAGCAAAAGTGAGTCGTGGTCAACTCGCTGGTCTATCAGAAAAACTCATCGAAATACTGGCTAATGATCTACATAACTACTATTTCAATGAGATGAAACTGAGAAATTACGCGTCGAGAATGGCTAAACTCATGAAAATTGTGCAATTTGTTGAAGTGAGTTTAAAAAATACTGTTCAAAGTTAAAAACTCTTTTCCAGCGTGACATCCATGAACGGAAGCAACGAGCCGAGATTGCGAAGATTTTCGATATCTTCACCATTGAATTTTCACATCCAGAAATGTTTATAGAAATTTGAAGTTATGTTAGTACAATTTAGTACATATGTATACATAGGAATCGATTCTCAACCTCAACCCAAGCTTTAATCTAACTTGAAATAAACGTGTTATAATATATATATATATATATATATATATATATATATTTTTTTTTGATATTTAAATCTAAAGTCAATCGTTTGAACGAATTACTCATTATCTATGATACTAAAATTACAATTTTTCTATATTTCACTTCAGGTTTCAAAAAAAAAAATGGATTCACCTTCGTCTTCATCCTCATCAACATCATCTAGTGATAATAATTCTCTAACATTCTACCAGAACTGTCAAATATGTTTCCAACCATCACATGGTAAACATTTTGGAGCATTTTCTTGCCGCGCATGCTCCGCATTTTTTAGACGAGCGGTTATTGGAAACTATGAAACAATGGAATGTAGAGAATCAGATGGAAAATGTCGAGCAACACCGAATGGTCGATTCAGTTGTAAGAAGTGTCGATTACAGAAGTGCTATGATGCTGGAATGACCGCTGATAGTAGGTTTTCGGATTTTTATGTGAAAAAGTGATATTGAACACAAAATTTAATTATATTGTTCTAAAGGCTCATGCGACTGACCGAGAAAACTGTGGAAATTGTAGTTTTTGAAAGAAAAGTGCTGATTAAAAATTTCACACTGGATATTGTTTTTTTGAAACGTACGTCGTGTATGCTAAACACGTGGGGTGTACACGAATTTACTATTATCATTTTCAGAACTTCAATTTGATCGAGATCTGATTTCATCAACAGAACAGTTTTTGCGCAAACGTAAAATGATCTCAAACATTCCTCACTCACCGGAAAACTTCTTTGGTCGTCCGAGTTTCATTTTCTCATTCGAACCCGATCTCGCTGCTTCGCATCGAACATTTATTGATGTTCAACAGCTGATCGATCATGCTGCCAATATTTTTACCTCAAACACTGAGCCTAGAAAAAATGCAATGTTGACCGGAATGAGCACACTAGATCGATTGTCTTATGCATTGGACTTATCAAGAGTGCCAAGTACTGAAAAACCTATTGTGGTTAACAGAATTGGGAAAGACGAATACCTAATGTTCTGGGAAACCAAGTTTCTGGCTACTGCTAATTGGTTGACATATTGTGATGAATTCCAACAATTAGATCAGAAGATGAAGATTGAGTTTTTGAAAGCAATCTGGTTTGTTTGGATGAAAATCGAGAAGATCGCAAAGGCGGCTGAAAAAAGGATAAATGAGGCTAAAATTGATACGATATGCCATATTATAAATAATGTTTATATTGATATTGAAAAAGTCGAACTCGATACTAAATGGATGTCGAATTACAGTCAAGATCAACTTGAATAGTGAGTGACACAAAAATGATAATCGAAAATATGTATATTTTTGCAGCTTCCTCGATAAACCTTGCCGATTCTATCAAGACAATATAATTGAGCCTCTTCTCGATCTCCGCGCCAGTAGTCAAGAAATCACATATCTGATCTGTGTTGTTTCATTTCGCAATGCATCTAGACAATATGGCGGCGAAATCGCTGAGGTGGCCGAAAAACTAATGGATAAACTGGCGAATGATCTACATATTTACTACTTCAATGAGTTGAAACTGAAAAACTACGCGTCTCGATTGGCTAAGCTTATGAAAGTTGTACAGTTTGTTGAGGTGAATCATATCACTTTCAAAATTGTTTGAAATTATTTTACAATTTTTCAGAATGATATTTATGAAAGAAAACAACGAGCCGAGATTGCCAGACTTTTCGATGTTTTCACTGTTGAATTTTCACATCCAGAAATGTTTATAGGAATTTAAATAATTTGCGCAGTATTAAAAACTTGCCACTATTTATTCATGTTCTAAGTATTTATGTACAAAGGCTACATCGAACCAAACTAGTATCTCATAAATATGAATGAAATTTGCATTTTTCTTCATTATTTTTGTTTTCTAATTTTTCGTTGAAACGAAAATCTGATTATTTTTGAAATATTTTTAAAAAATAGTCCAATTTTTTTCAGATTCGAAAAAATGGATTCAGTGGCCTCTTCATCCTCATCTTCATCATCATCATTATCATTTTTCAACCAAACCTGCCCGATATGTTCACAATTCGCTGATGGAAAACACTTTGGAGCATTTTCTTGTCGAGCATGCTCCGCGTTTTTCAGAAGGGCGATTATTGGGAATTTCGATCGTTTGAAATGTAAGAGATTGGATGGTAAATGTGAAATGAAGGACGATGGGAGGTTCGATTGCAAAAAGTGTCGATTGCAGAAATGTTATGACGCTGGGATGAGTGGGGATAGTGAGTTTTAATGTTTCTGGCAAAAAAAAATTTAAATTAAAAATTAAGGTCTGAATTTAATTTGACTAAAATTTTGATACACGTTTTGATGAAATCGTTCTTTTGAAACGTACTTCCAAAAGGCTTTCACTTTTGTTAGTCACTTTTGGAACATGTTCAGAACAATCTGAAAATGATGCTTACAGCACCAATAACTTCTGTTTTGTTTTCAGAACTTCAATTGAATCGAGATCTGACGTCATCAACATTAAACGTTTTACGAAAGCGAAAAATGATCACCAATATTCCTCACTCCCCGGAAAATTTCCTTGGACGTCCGAGTTTCATCTTCACATGTGAACCTGATCTTGCTTCCTCAAGAAGGATACTCATTGATGTTCAATATTTGATTGATCATGCTTACAATCTTTTCATCTCAAACACCGAATCTAGAAATGATGCAAATTTGACTGGGAAAAGCACATTGGATAGATTGTCATATGCATTGGATTTGACGAGTGTTCCTAGCAAAGAAACACCGATTTTATTCCCGAAAATAGGGAAACACGAATATTTGATGTTCTGGGAGTACAAATTCATGGAAACAGCGAAATGGTTGACATATTGTGATGAGTTTCAACAACTTCCGCAGAAGATGAAGATTGAGTTTTTGAAAGCAATCTGGTTTGTCTGGATAAAAGTTGAGAAGATTGCGAAGGTTGCTGAAGAATTGATGAGCTGTAAGGAAATAGATACTATTTGTCATGTTATGAACAATGTTTATGTGGACATGGCGAAAGTCAAACTGGATACTTCATGGATGTCGAACTACAAACCAGAGCAACTTCAATAGTGAGTCATCTGACACCTAACAACTTTTAATGCGTTTTCTAGTTTCCTCGATCAATCATGCCAAATCCACGAAAGCAACATTATGGATCCTCTCCTCAGTCTTCGTCCCAGTCCTCAAGAAATCACCTACATGGTCTGCGTTGTCTCATTCCGCTATGCTGCTAAACAAAATCCAGGACCGATTGCTGACCTGTCAGAGAAACTTATCGATAAACTGGCGAATGACCTACATTACAACTATTTCAATGAATGGAAATTGAGCAACTACGCATCTCGAATGGCTCAACTCATGAAAATTGTACAATTTGTTGAGGTAAGAATAGTTTTTGTTGGAAAATTCAAAATTTTACTTTTTTCAGCAAGACATTTATGAGCGGAAAAGGCGAGCCGAGATTGCCAGACTTTTCGATGTCTTCATTTTTGAATTTTCACATCCAGAAATGTTTATAGGAATTTGAATAATATGTATCATGTAATTAGGATATCCTTTTTTCTTGATTGTATGTAAATGAAATTTTCATTATTTGTTCTACATATCTTCTAAAAACTGAAGTTTATCGTTGAAACGAGTTATTATCTTGAAAAATCTTGATGACACATCACATTTTGATTCAGGTTTCTACAAATGAATTCTTCGCCATCTTCTTCATTAACATCATCATCAAGTAATAATTCATTGACATCCTCAAGAACCTGTCAAATTTGTTCACAACCTGCTCATGGAAATCACTTTGGCGCCATTTCTTGTCGACCATGTTCAGCATTCTTCCGAAGAGCAATCATTGGAAGTTTCGAGACTTATAAATGTCGACAATGGAATGGTAAATGTGAGGCAAAACCTAATGGGCGATTCAATTGTAAAAAATGTCGATTGCGGAAATGTTATGAAGCTGGGATGAGTGTAGATAGTGAGTTGGAATATTTTCGGCGAAGAGGAAATTTCAGATATATGAGTACTGGCTATTAGAAATACACGAGAGAAATTGATAAAATCGATTTCTTGAAACGTATATCGAACAGGAATTTTCATTTACGGTAGTCAGCAAATCTTCAAAGGAGTTATCCTGATTTATCAATTTTTATTTTGATTCACCCGTGCAAAGTTCTGGCCAACTGAATAACAAAAAAAATCAACAGTAACATGATGAAAAAAAAGAATACCATGCAACATTGAAATGTAAATCATTGTCTACTGAAAACGTCAGAAAAAACGTGATTAAGTCATTTTTTGAAAACGTATATCAAACAAGATCTTTCCTTTATATTAGTCAGTGAACAATGATGTTTGGATGAGTGTTGATAATGAGTTTCAACACATTATGTGATTAGGGGATGCAGATGGTATAGTTCATAATGGTTTCGTAATCACAATCATCACTAAAAACTTGACGAATAAGTAAATGCTATAGATTGTTTGAAACTTATACAAAATAAGTAGTTCCATTTGTTTTATTAGTGGAAATTGTGTTTACAAAAACCGTTTAACAATATTTTCAGAACTTCAATTTGATCGAGATCTGGTTTCATCAACCCAACAATTTGCTGGAAAACGTAAAATGATCTCCAATATTCCTCACTCACCGGAAAACTTCCTTGGACGTCCGAGTTTCATTTTCTCATGTGAACCTGATCGTGCTTCTTCCGATCGAACATTTCTGGATGTTCAGTTTATGATCGATCAGGCTTCCGACTTTTTGATCTCAAATAATGAGCTCATCACAAACGATGTTTTAACCGGTATGAGCACACTGGATCAATTGTCACATGGTTTGATGTTGTCAAGAGTTCCAAGCTCAGAAAATCCCATCGTTTGCAGTAAATTAGGAAAAGAAGAATATTTAATGTTCTGGAAGTATAAGATGATGGCGGCTGCTAAATGGTTGACATACTGTGATGAGTTCCAACAACTAGAACAGAACATGAAGATTGAGTTTTTGAAATCAGTCTGGTATGTTTGGGTGAAAATCGAAAAAATTGGGAAAGCAGCTGAAAAACGAATGCAATCTGACGAATTTGATCCCATTTATCATGTGATAAGTAACGCTTACATCGATATGGATAACATAGAAATTGATACTTCATGGATGTCGAACTACAATCGAGAACAACTTGGATAGTGAGTTATCAATAGGTATTGAGATAATAATAATGTTTTTAGCTTTATCGTAACACCCAATCTCTTCTACCAAAACAACATGGTTGATCTTCTCATCGATCTTCGTGCAACTTCTCAAGAAATCACCTACATGGTCTGCGTTATCTCATTTCGCTATGCTGCTAAACAAAATCCCGGACCAATTGCTGACATGACCGAAAAACTCATTGATAAACTGGCGAATGATCTACATAGCTACTATTATAACGACTTACAACTCATAAATTATGTTCCACGTCTAGCTAAGCTTATGAAAGTCGTTCAATGTGTTGAGGTAATAATTCTTATTTTGTGAATAGGTGATAAGTTTCATCATTTTTCAGCGTGACATCTATGATCGCAAACAACGAGCCGAAATTGCCAGAATTTTCGATATTTTCAGTTTCGAATTTTCACATCCAGAAATGTTTATAGGAATATGATTAGTTCACTATGTATTTTCAAATGTTATGTACAAAATTAAAGTTAGAATCTTCCTCCTGAATAGTAATGTAAATAAAGTTTTCATTGATGAGAGAAAATATTAAAACTGAAATCTTTCGTTCTAACGACTTATATATCTCTTATCTCATCTTAAAATTGTGAACTGAGAATCTTATTTTTGTTTCAAGCTTCAGAAGATGGACTCTCCAGCTTCTTCATCTTTGTCATCATCATCTAGTGATAACTCTCTGAAGTCCTCCAAAAACTGTTATATTTGTTCACAGCCAGCTCATGGCAACCACTTTGGCGCTAGTTCTTGTCGTCCATGCTCGGCATTTTTTCGAAGAGCAATTCTAGGAAATTATGAGATTTTGAGATGTCGACAATTGACTGGGAAATGTGAGGCAAAACCCAATGGGCGGTTCAATTGTAAAAAGTGTCGGTTGAGGAAATGTTATGAAGCTGGGATGATTGTTGATAGTGAGTTCGTATAAGCCTTTCACAAATCGGTAACACGCGCTCTATTGATAATCCATAACTTTTTGTTCTGAAAATGTAATTTAAGTTGATTTTCAATATCAAATTCGAATTCTACGTGTAAAACCACTCAGAAGAATTTTTTGTTTCATGGTTTCATTATCACTCGAAGCTCATTTTCGAGTAGAAAAAATGAAAATACCGTAGTCCGATGGCAGCGATTTGTGAATGACTATTTTATTTTTTTGAAAAGAGAGAAGGTAGTAAGTATCAATCATGCGAAATTAAAACGTTAAATTATTATCTATTATCTATTGAATGTCATAGAAAATTTGATTAAGTAATTTTACAAACAAGATCTGTCTTTTATATAAATAAGTGAACGGATAAGTAGTCTTGTTATGATTAACTGTAATACTGCACTTAATTAAAAACAACTCACAAATTCGATGAAATTGTTTGTTTGAAACGTATATCTAACCAGCACGTTCACTTCTGTTAGTCAATAAAAGATATGTTTGCAAAGACCTTCAAAATGTTTTTTTTTTAGAACTTCAATTTGATCGAGATCTGGTTTCATCAACACAACAATTTATACGAAAACGAAAAATGATCTCCAATATTCCTCACTCACCGGAAAACTTCCTCGGCCGTCCTAGCTTCATTTTCTCGTGTGAACCTGATCGTGCTTCTTCTAATAGGACACTTCTAGATGTTCAATTTTTGATCGACCTGGCTTCCAACATTTTTGTCTCAAACACCGAATTAAGAAGAAATTATGAATTGACAGGAATGAGCACACTAAATCGACTAGCATTTGCGTTGAACTTGACAAGAATTCCAAGCACAGAAAATCCAATAGTGTGCAGTAGAATAGGAAAGGAACAATATTTGATGTTTTGGGAGTATAAATTCACGGCAACTGCTAAATGGTTGACGTATTGTGATGAGTTTCAACAATTTGATCAGTCAATGAAGATTGAATTTTTGAAAGCTATCTGGTATGTGTGGATGAGACTTGAAAAAATGGGAAAGGCAGCTGAGAAATTGATAAGATCCGAGGAGATTGATGTGATTTATCATGTTATGAATAATGCTTATATTGATATGGATAATGTGGAGATTGATGCTTCATGGATGTCGAATTATAGTTCAGAACAACTTCACTAGTGAGTATGGTGACTGGTATCTCCAAACATAAAAACGTTCAGTTTTCTTGAAAAACCCGATCGAATCTACCAAAACAATATAGTTGAACTCCTTCTCAATCTCCGTGCCAGTCATCAAGAAGTCACATACATGATTTGTATTGTCTCATTCCGATATGCAGCTAAACAGAACCCTGGACCAATTGCTGAGATGGCTGAAAAACTCATCGATATACTCGCAAATGACCTACATAGCTACTATTTCAACGACTTGGAACTCAGAAATTATGTGCCACGTCTAGCTAAACTCATGAAAATTGTGCAATTTGTTGAGGTAACCCGTCGAATTTTTGGGATAAAATAGAAATCAAATTTTTTCAGCGTGACATCTACGAACGCAAACAACGAGCCGAGATCGCCAGAATTTTCGATATTTTCACTTTCGAATTTTCACATCCAGAAATGTTCATTGGAATTTAAATAATATGGTCATTATTAATGTATTCAAAATGTATATACAATAACAAAAGGGCAGAACACTCTTCAAATAAAAATAGAAAAGAGTTTAGTTGTCAATGAAATTTGTATTTATTTGTTTGAATTTTATAATTTTTGAACAACTCGTTCAAACGAGACGCTTTTATCTTTATAGGAGTTTAATATATTATTTTCATCTTTCAGAATTGAAGAATGGATTCACCGTCTTCGTTATCATCATGCATCTCTTCAACATCATCAATAGATAACTCGTTGAGCTGTCAAATATGTTTACAACCAGCCCATGGAAAACATTTTGGAGTATTATCTTGCCGAACATGCTCCGCATTTATTTCGAAGAGCAATCGTTGAGGGTTATGAGGGTTCCAGATGTCGGCAGCTAGATGGGAGATGTCAGGCAAGACGAGACGGGCGGTTCAATTGCAAGATATGTCGATTGCGCAAGTGTTATGACGCTGGGATGAGTGTGGATAGTAAGTTCAAGTCATTTTTGCAAAACTTTATTTCGATTTATTGAGTTTTGAGCACTCTTAAGTAATCAAAATGAAACTTCTGCGAAGGAGTTAAGATTGTGAGTATGGATTGTGAAAACTAAGATCGAACCAACTTCTTCAACTTTTGTATGACCTTATTAATGCTTTGTTGATATTTTAAAACAATTATGCGATGTGCAAAGTAGAAAAAATGCAAGAAATCTGCAAAAAATATCGTGCAAAGTGACAAAAATTTTTGCAGATTTTTTGCATTTGGAAACATGCACATCTTACTTTTTTACATTGTAAAAAAAGTACATTTGAAATGGCGGGCATACAGTGAGACACAGAATTGCGCGGAAATTTCAAAACTGTATTTTTTGCATTTTTTTTCACTCTGCACATCGCATTAGAGATATGTTATATCATTTGATAATTTTGTATTCTTGAAACGTATACCGAACAGGCTGAAATATGCCTCCCTGCAAAGAACCTTGAATTTTTTTTCAGAACTTCAATTTGATCGAGATCTGATTTCGTCAACAGAGAAGGTTTTGCGCAAACGAAAACGAAAAATGCTCACGAGAATTCCTCACACACCGGAAAACTTCCTCGGCCGTCCCCCGTCCCTACTTCTAATCGCAAGTTCATTGATGTTCAATTTTTCATTGATCATGCTGTCAATCTTTTTATGCCACACTCTGAGCCTAGACAGAGTCCAATGTTGAGCACATTGGATCGGTTAACATATGCGTTGGATTTGGCGAGAATTCCGAGCACTGAAAATCCGATGGTGTGCTCTACACTGGGAAAGGACGAATTTCTGATGTGTTGGGAGTATAAATTTTTAGCAACAGCGAACTGGTTGACGTATTGTGATCAGTTTCAACAGTTAGATCAGACGACGAAGATCGAATTTTTGAAAGCAATCTGGTATGTTTGGATGAAGATTGAGAAAATTGGACATGCTGCTGGAAATCGTATGATTTCTCAAGAAATTGGTGTATTATATCATGTTATAAATAATGTGTATATTGATATAGATAGATTGGAAATGGATACTAAATGGATGTCAAACTACAACTCGGAGCAACTTGAATAGTGAGTTAGATCTGTATGAGAAAAATATTACTTATTTTTCTAGCTTCCTCGACAAACCTTGCCGATCCTATCAACACAGAATAGTTGATCCTCTTATCAATCTCCGTGCTAGTCCTCAAGAAATCACCTACATGATTTGTCTTGTCTCATTCCGCTATGCTGCTAAACTAAATCCTGGGCCAATCGCTGACTTATCCGAAAAACTCATCGACATGCTTGCTAATGATCTCCATAACTATTATTTCAATGTTTGGAAACTGAGCAATTACACATCGCGCTTGGCTAAACTCATGAAAATTGTGCAATCTGTTGAGGTACACTATCTAAGTTTCGATCTGTTTGATTTCAAAATTGTTTTCAGCAAGACATCTATGACCGAAAGCAGCGAGCCGAGATTGCCAGAATTTTCGATATTTTTAACTTTGAATTTTCACATCCAGAAATGTTTATAGGGATTTGAAAAAAATATGCACAGTTTGTAGATACATGAGTGCTCAAAATGTATATAACTAATCTTGCCTACTGATAATTGTTGCTTTATAAATGAATGTATATAGTTTTATTTCCTACATGATATTGAAATTGATCGTTGAAACGAGTCACACACTATCTGAAAAAAATGTTCATGAACAAGGGCGAGAATTTTCTGGAAAGTCTTATCAAAAGATGATAGATCACATATTTTGTTATCACTGTATAAAGAGCAGTGAACCTGAAAACACGTACTTTACACAATTTTTTTGGGGACCAGTTTTGAACCGTCATTAGTGGTGCTCAAAAATAAATTCAACTCACTTTTCTAAAAATCTCAGCTGAGAAACGTGTTCTTTAAACTTTCAGCTTAAAAATTGAATATGAGCATGATTTCTGGTTTCGACCACAGTCAAGATTTCAAATGTGTGCTTACAATTAACGATCAACAACTGGTAAAGATCTATCCATTGATACACAATGATGTAATTTTTCACAACATTTGATCTCTGATTTACTCTCATATGTACCTAAATTCTGATACTTTGAGCGACTATTTCTATTCTGACCCGTCCCACTAAACTCTGAACACTGTATTTATTTGCATCATGTTTATCAATTGCGAAATTCTGTCACCCTCAATAGTATAAATCGTTGACCGATTGTTTACTAGACTATTCTAAGTGTCGTTTTTTCTTTTCATTTTCCTCCCTCTCCTCTCTCTTGTTTGATTTGGCCAGAAAATCGAAAAACATTTTTTTTATCAACTTATTGTTAAGACTTGTTATCGATTTGAATAATTCTTTTCTCACGTTCAACGCGAACTTTTTTCATAGATACTTATGTTGTTGTCGCCTTCAACGTCAACATGTTCTGATTTGGATTCGGTGAATTGTCAAATATGCTCCCAACCGTCTCATGGTAATCATTTTGGAGCAATTTCTTGTCGAGCATGTGCCGCGTTTTTTCGAAGATCGGTTGTTGGAAGTCAATCAGATTTCAAGTGTCGAATGGGAGATGGAAAATGTGAAGCAAAAATGAGTGGAAAGTTTATTTGTAAAAAGTGTAGATTGGATCGATGTTTTGAAGCAGGGATGACACCAGAAAGTGAGTTGACTTTTTCAAAATGAGATTTGAAAGTAGTTGGCATATGTAGTTTTAGAAATGAAATCCGGTGTTGAAATGATAATTTTCAGCCAAGTAGTAGCTGAAATTTAAGACATAAATGACTACTGATGTAAAAATGTCCTACGTTTAAAAATTTCCTATTTTCTATAACTAAGTATGCATGTAATCGGGTAATTCACATGAAAAAAAAAATGTTTAAAAACATTGAAAAACAAAAAAATTGATTCACTTGATGTCGAAAAATGTCGGAAAACGTCGTAAAACTATATGTTTTCCAATATACAAAGTACTGTAGTTTTCTTAAAGGCGCAGAAGGAAATCGTGTCTTAGTTTCGAGACAACGGGATCTTTAGAATTACCCATTTTTTAACCAAAATTAAGTCTACTGATCTAATTAAGATATACTTATCAAATTATTGACCTCATTCTTCTCAGTTCATTCACAAACGTATTTTGTTCAGAGCTCCAACATGATCGTGACCTAATCTCATCAACTCATAACTTTGTTGTTTCGAGAAAACGAAAAATGCTATCATCAATAATTCCTCAAACAGTTCAAGGATTTCTTGGTCGCCCACTTTTCATCCTTTGCTGTGAACCGGATTTGGCTACCTCTGGAAGAGTATTCATTGATGTCAAGTTTCTGATAGATCATGCTTCGGATCTATTTGCCAGTCCCACTTTCAAACAACCCGAGTGTCTCAACTCTATGAGTGTGTTGGAAAAGTTATCATATGGTCTCAAAACAACACGATTCCCTATAAGTGATGAGATGCAAGTGTGCAACCTCATCGGCAAGGCAGAAACTCTGATGTTCTGGGAGCACGAATTTATGACAGTCGCAAAGTGGTTGAAATATTGCGATGAGTTTCAGCAACTTCCGAAAAATCTGAAGCTCGAATTTTTGAAATCAACGTGGTTTATGTGGATCAGACTGGAAAGAATAGCAACAGCAGCTGAGAATCTAAAAAATAATTGCAATACATATGCGATGACTCAAAATATCAGTGTTGATTTTAGAGATTTTGACTTTGATATAAGCTGGTTGACAAAATATAAAAAAGAGCAATTAACATAGTGAGTTCTAAAACATCGATAATGTTAGACAGAAACAGAAGTTTTCAGCTTTTTCGATCCTACGGAATGTCTCTTTCTTCCACAAATATGTGAGCCATTGAACAAACTTGAACCAACTATCCAGGAAATGACCTATATGCTCTGTTTGATCTCATTCCGCCATGGTGGAAAACAATTCGGTGGAGATATTCAGAAGTTGACAGATCGACTTATCGAAAATCTTGCCAATGATTTGCATAATTATTACTTGAATAATGTGAACATTGCAAATTATGCGGGGCGAATGGCAAAAATGATGCATATTGTTCAACTCGTTGAGGTGAGCTCAAAAATGTCTTAGGAAATGATACATACCAGAGTTGGGCGGAAGTAAACGGAAGTATTGCGGAAGTTGCCATAAAATTCATATTTTCGGAATCCAGTAGATTCATATTTTTTTCGGAATCCAAAAGTAGATCATCATTTTTCCGAAGTTAGAAGTCGGTAGTGAAATTTTGTAGTACACTTCCGCAGACTTCCGTAAAACGCGGAAGTACACTTCCGCCCAACTCTGATACATACCATCTCAAATTTTCAGAGAGATATGTACGAACGAATGGAAAAAATGGAAATCGCCAAAATTTTTGATATTTTTGCTGTCGATTTTTCACATCCGGAAATGTTTTTCGAATGGAAACGATGAAAAAAACTGGAATTGTACAATTCTTAGATGTTTGTATAAATGAAGTTAGAATTACTTATAAATATGTACTAATGATAATAATCAGCTGTCAACCACTTTTTTATTTACATATTCTCAGTTTCATGCTGCCCTTTCCTTTCTCTCTTTGCCGCCTTTTCTCTTTTATTTGACTTGGCCAAAAAATCAAGAAACATTTTTTATCATTTTCAAAGTGTATATTATTGATTTTCAAATATTGACAATTATTCAGAAATGTTATCCTCCGTTTCAACATCGAATTTTTGTAAAGTATGCTTCCAACCGTCTCATGGTAATCATTTCGGAGCAATTTCTTGTCGAGCGTGTTCTGCGTTTTTTCGAAGATCTTGTCTTGTGAAGCATAAGGAGTATATATGTCGAAAAGGAGATGGGGAATGTCAGGCGAAGAGTGATGGGATGTTCCTTTGTAAGAAGTGTAGGTTGGATCGATGCTTCAAAGCCGGAATGACACAAAAAAGTGAGTTCAATTATTTAGGACAGGAGGTTCAAAAAAAGTGTGTGTACTATAACCTTCCAGCTTCTCACTTACAAGGAAGGTCCACGAGCTGTTACTTTCAACTTTTTTCTCGAAACTTGTACGATTATAGAGTTCGGCCTCCTGATCATCATGCTATATTTTTTATCTGTCAGAAATTTTTGTGAAAAAAGTTATGGAGAATGAAAGTTATCCTTTTTCCATTTCAATTTTCTATTTCTATCAATTTGATCTACAAGTGTCTGATTCTCTCATTTTTACCCACTATTTCGTCTTATAGATCGAAAATTCATTTTTGCCATTTGAATAGAAAATCAGAGTATCTATTATAACTTTTTACACAAAAGTTTCCGATGGATAAAAAATATATCACGATGTTCAGGACGTCGAAATCTATAAGTATAAAAACTTTGAGAAAAAGTTGAAAGTAACAGCTTGTTAACCTCCCTTGTTAGCAGGCTCAGCAACTTGAGCTTGCTTGCTTTCTCCAGCTTCTGACCTTGCTCAGCATGCTTGCAATTATTTCTGCAAAAAATTGTTTCTGGTCCTATTCCCTTCAATTCAGGAAAACTCGAAAAAATAGGACAAGGTCAATTTTTTCTGATTCGGTTCATTAAGATGAAATTGTTGATTCGTCTTGTCCGTTTAAGGGACATTTATTTCCCGTGCATTTTTTATCGGAAAACGTCCAATTCAGGTGGTCCGTTTCAGGATCTGCTCATAACATTTGTCTTGTACCACCAATAACATTATGTTGTTTAGAACTTCAACGTGATCGTGACCTGATTTCGTCAACCTATAGTTTCATTATTGAGAGGAAACGAAAGTTATTGTCATCCCTAATTCCACAATCACTGCAAGGATTTGTTGGTCGCCCACATTTTATCCTTTCATGCGAGCCGGATTTAGCAACAGATCAAAGGACCTTTATCGATGTCAAGTTTTTGATAGATTATGCTTCTGATTTGTTCTTCACACCAAGTTCTAAACATCCAGATGTGCTGAACTCGATGAACATGTTGGACAAACTATCATATGGTCTAAAGATGATACGAGTTCGAAAAAATGATGAGATGATAATATGCAACAAGGTTAGCAAAGCAGAAACTTTACTCTGTTGGGAACACGAATTTATGACAGTTGCAAAGTGGTTGACATACTGCGATGAGTTTCAACAACTTCCAAGAGATATGAAGCTCCAATTTTTGAAATCCATTTGGTATATGTGGATGAGATTGGAAAGAATTGCAACAGCTGCCGAGTGTGTAAAAAATGACTGTAAAAAATATGTGATCACTGATGGTTTTTGTATTGACTTATCGGATTTAGAGTATGATATCTCCTGGATTACTAAATATAACAAAGATCAACTGACATAGTGAGTTCTGGAAACTATCATGAAGCTCAACAATTTTTCTTGCAGTTTCCTAGATCCCCGGGAAGTCATGTTCATTCCAAAAATCATTGATCCATTGAACCAGCTTGAGCCAAGTATCCAAGAAATTACCTATATGCTCTGCTTTCTCTCATTCCAATATGGTGGAAAACTATTTGGTGGAGATATTCAGAAACTAACGGATCGACTAATGGAGAATATTGCTAATGACTTGCACAACTATTATCTCAATGATTTGAAACTAGTAAATTATGCGGGTCGTATGGCAAAAATGATGAAAATCGTTCATCTTGTTGAGGTTACTTTTTATCGCATGATTTACCAAGATATTCAAATTTTCTAGAAAGACATGCATGAACGGATTGAACGAACTGAGATTGCCAGAATGTTTGATATTTTCCTCTTTGATTTTTCGCACCCAGAAATGTTTTTCGGACAAAATCGACGAACATGATTGATTTTTTGAACACGATGTCCGGTTAAGAAACCGGAAAGTGAATAAGCGTTTGTTTTTTTTAGGAACATACTTTCGCGGAGAATTATATTTTCTTCATTCTGTCTGTTTTCTCCTAAATATTTCTTCTCCCCATTTGTCTCGGTTGAAGAATCAAAAAATATATAAAAGTACTTCTATTGATGTCTACCCATTTCTAGTGTTCACCTTGAACTATTTTGAAAAAATGTTGCCTTTGCCTTCAACCTCTGATTTGGTACCTGAAAAATGTCAAATATGCTCCCAACCGTCTCATGGTAATCATTTTGGTGCATTTACTTGTCGAGCATGTGCTGCGTTTTTTCGAAGATCTGTTGTTGGAAGTCCGATTGCGTATAAATGTCGATTAGCGGAGGGAAAATGTGAGACGAAAGAGAACGGGAAGTTCAATTGTAAGAAATGTCGATTGGATCGATGTGTTAAAGCTGGGATGACACCTGAAAGTAAGTTATCAAACACCTTACCTTCTACGTATCTTTAAATTGACAAAAAAACTATCTTTTATTGACAGGATGGTTTCTTTAAAAATGTTTGCTGGTCTACTATTTATATACAATGTCACTTTTCAGATTTAGAAAAATTGAAAAATTTCTATGTATTTTGTTGGTCTGGCTAATTTTTCCATTAAAAAAACCATCATGTCTCTTTAATCAAAAAGGTAGTTTTTTAAATCAATTTTCACAGATTTTCTGGAAATTTCTTATATTATATGTGCAAAAAAACTTGGCGTCAACATGAGAAAAAAAAATTTGAACGTGTGTTTTTGCTGGCTTGCAGTATGCTTGCCGTTCGCTTCAGAATATTTCTAAAAAATGTTGTGCGCCTTTAATTTTAATGATTTTTCAAGCTAACGAAAACGACGGCTAAATATTTTTTCTCATTTTGCCCCCAATTTTTTTTTGCCTTTATAAATTTATTTTGTTAATCCTGATAGTTTCTTGTTCAGAACTTCAACTTGATCGTGATCCAATTTCATCTAATCATAGAATCATGGTTGCGAAAAAACAAATCTTACTTTCATCAATAATCCCTCAATCAGTTCAAAAATTCCTTGGTCGCCCACTTTTTATCCTCGCCTGCGAACCGGATTTAGCAACCTCTGAACGGGCGTTTATCGATGTCACATTTTTGATTGATCATGTTTCTGACCTGTTCGCCAATCCGGAATTCCAACATCTAGAGATGTTGAGCTCAATGAGCATGTTGGATAAATTATCATATGGACTTCAAACCACACGTATCCCAGAAGGTGACCAGTTGAAAGTGTGCAGATTAATCGGAAAATCTGAATATCTTCTATTCTGGGAGCACGAATTCATGACAGTTGCAAAGTGGTTAAGATACTGCGATGAGTTTCAACAACTTCCAAAAAGTATGAAGCTCCAATTTTTGAAATCCATCTGGTTTTCGTGGATAAGATTGGAGAGAGTTATCACAGCCGCCGAGGCTGTGAAAAACAAACGAAATATATATGCGATGACTCGACATATCAGTGTAGACTTCAGAGATTTTGGTTTTGATATTAGCTGGTTTACAAAATATAAAAAAGAGCAATTATCATAGTGAGTTTTTTGAACAAACTATGTTATCTTAAGAAATATTTTTTCAGTTTTTTCGATGCTATCGAATGTCTCATAATTCCACATATAGTTGAACCAATAATCAATCTTGACCCAACTATCCAAGAGATAACCTATATGCTCTGCTTGATCTCATTCCGCCATGGTGGAAAACAATTTGGTGGAGATATTCAGAAGTTGGGAGACCGACTAATCGAAAATCTTGCTAATGACTTGCATAACTATTATCTCAATGATTTGAAATTGATAAACTACGCGGGACGATTGGCGAAAATGATGAGAATCGTTCATCTTGTTGAGGTGAGTCAGGAAGAAAGTTTACTTCAAGCTGAAAATTTTCAGAAAGACATGTACGAACGACAGGAACGACTGGAGATTGCCAAACTTTTTGATATATTTGCTGTTGATTTTTCACATCCGGAAATGTTTATGAATTACAAACGATGAAAAAAAAAACTTGTCGATCACAGAATTTATAGAATTTTATTTAGATCTTTAAAAAATAAATTATTCTGTTTATCGTTGATCTTTGATTTCAAAGTAATTTGCTCGATGAAAAAAAAATCATAAAAAGGGTTTCTTGTTTCGTTATTTTTTTTTTGCTGTTTCACCAAATATAAAATATTGGTATAGTGAGGTTTAAAAACTACATCAACTATTTTTAGAGTCCTGAAAAATTTTAGAAAATCTATAAGAAATTACTTGTTTGAAATGTACTCAAGATAATTACTACATCACATTACTTCAGCCTATTTTCAAAAGAGAGAGAGAGAGTAGAGAATTGAGATGATGACGCACATAACTTCATCGAGTTGAAAAAATAACACTCTCACTTAAATGTTCATGTTTTCCCTTTTTCTATTTAGGAAAATTACCTGTTTTGTTGATATTTTGTTTGGAAAACATTTGGAAATGAACACTTTTATTAGGGTTGTAAAACGGATGCGACGGGTGACCCGTCCTCCTCTTTCTGTTTGACACCCGTCACACCCGGCACCCGCCACACTCGGTACCCGTCATACACGCCCGTACACGCCCGCACCCGTACAATCCCGCCTGAAAATACACACAAACAGCCGGGTGTCGCGTGTATGAAACCACACACAAACGGGTGTGGCGGGTGTCAAACATAAACAGGCGGGTGTGGCGGGGGTCCAACGAACGAACAGACGGGTGTCGCGTGTATCGCGGGTCACCCGTCACACCCGTTTTGCAACCCTAACTTTTATATCGACTTCAATGAAGTTTTCCTGTTTTGCAAAAATTTGAAATCGATTAATTACTAGGTTATTATATGTTGCATTTAGTCGTTCTCTGTTTCTTTTCTCCTCGTCTTTCTCTCATTTGACTTGCCTAAAAAATCAGAAAACATTTTTTATCAACTTGAATACACATTTTATTGATTTTTTGCCATTTTATCTTACGAACAATATTTTTTCTCTTTAGTTCAAATGTTATCTTCACCTTCAACATCAACATGTTCTGAATTGGAACCTGTGAACTGTAGAATATGCTTCCAACCCTCTCATTGTAATCATTTTGGTGCAATTTCTTGTCGAGCATGTGCCGCGTTTTTTCGAAGATCGGTTATTGGAAGTATACCGCTTTTTAAATGTCGGATTGGAGATGGAAAGTGTCGAGCAAAAGTGAATGGGAGATTCCTGTGTAAAAAATGTCGATTGGATCGATGTTACGAAGCCGGAATGACGTCAAAAAGTATGTTATTTTTGTTGACTGGAATGATAAAACAACACATTTAATTTCATTATCTTATGGTTAATTATTGTGTTCAGAACTTCAACATGATCGTGACCCAATTTCGTCAACGCATAATTTTGTTGTTTCGAGAAAACGAAAACTTCTATCATATATAATTCCTCAAACAGTTCAAGGGTTTCTTGGTCGCCCACTTTTCATCCTTTCCTGTGAGCCGGATTTAGCTGCTTCTGGAAGGGTATTCATCGATGTTAAGTTTTTGATAGATCATGCTTCGGATTTGTTCGATGATCCCTCTTCGAAAAAACCAGAGTTTTTGAACTCGATGACTTTGCTGGATAAATTAGCATATGGTCTCAAAACGACTAGACTTCCAACAAATTATGATACAATATGCCACAAAGTTGGCAAAGCTGAAACTCTTCTTTGTTGGGAACACGAATTTATGACAGTTGCAAAGTGGTTGACATACTGTGATGAGTTTCAGCAATTACCAAAAAACTTGAAGATCCAGTTTTTGAAATCCATTTGGTATATGTGGATGAGATTGGAAAGAATAGCAACAGCTGCTAAAATGATCAATAAAGAATCTAAAAAATGTATGATGACTAGTGGTATTTGTGTCGATTTAAACGATTTGGACATTGATATCAACTGGTTTACCAAATATAAAAAAGAGCAACTTTCTTAGTGAGTTCTGAAACTTATCACGAAACTCAAACAATATTTCTTGCAGTTTCCTAGATCCCCAGGAAGTCATGTTCATTCCAGAAATCATTGAACCATTGAACCAACTAGAACCTAGTATTCAAGAAATGACCTTTATGCTCTTCTTGCTCTCATTTCACCATGGTGGAAAACAGTTTGGTGGAGATATTCAGAGTCTTACTGATCGACTTATCGAAAATGTTGCTAATGATTTGCATAATTATTACCTTAATGATATGAAACTAGTGAATTATGCGGGGCGAATGGCAAAAATGATGAAAATTGTTCAATTTGTTGAGGTGAGCATTAGTTTTTCGTGCATTTTCTTATAATTTTTTCTGTTCCAGAGAGATGTGCATGAACGAATAGAACGTACTGAACTTGCCAGAATGTTCGATATTTTTCTCCTTGAATTTTCGCACCCAGAAATGTTTTCTGGTCATAGACAATGAAGTCGAGAATTCTTTAAAGCTTGACACATGTATGGAATGTATATCCAATATTCGTTGTTTCGTGAGCACAAAATGTATGTATATATAAATTATTTTATTATTCTATAAATGCGTCCACGTTTTATCGCAATTTAAAAAAATTTATAAACAATGACATGGGCTTCATATATGGCCAAAGAGTGACATGAATAAAACCTTACTTGGGAGAAGATAACTAATACAATCTGTCAGTAGAGGGGATATGTTACTCGTGTACTTCTTTTCGTATCCAAGTTATTTAATTCATACCAACTTCTAAACTCAACGACGTTTCACTTGGTGTTTTTCTGCTCCTCTAATTTTCTTTCTCTTCTCGGGGAAAAATCGGCAAGCTTGCGACAGTTTGTCGCAAACTTGCGGCAATTTGTCGCAAACTTGCGACATTCGGCTGTCGCAAGGCTTGCGGTGTTCTTGCGCCAATAGTCGCAAGCTTTGCGACATCTAGCAGCAAAACTACTGCACGGCTTGCGACACCCTTGCGCCAGAAAAAATGTGTCGCAAGTTTGCGACAAACTGCCGCAAGCTTGCGACAAGGGAAAAGCCTTGCGACACGCTTGCCGTTTTTTCCTCGAGTTGTTTGATCAAACTACAACTTTTATCAGTTGAGAAACATGTTATCGGTTATTTGTCAATCTAAATTCTATATTGATATTTTCGAACCTCTATAGAAATGCTCACCTTGCCATCAACATCCACATCCTCTAATAGAGAAGTTTCAAATTGTCAAATATGCTCCCAACCGTCTCATGGTAATCATTTTGGTGCAATTTCTTGTCGAGCATGTTCTGCGTTTTTTCGAAGATCTATTATCGGAAGTTTTATGGAGTTTAGATGTCGAATCGGTGATGGAAATTGTCAGGCGAAAAATTGTGGAAGATTCATTTGTAAGAAATGTAGATTGGATCGATGTTTTCAAGTTGGAATGACAACTGAAAGTAAGTCAGCTTTATAAAATTAAAAGTTCACATGATTTTTGTGTTCAGAAGTTCAGCTTGATCGAGATTTGATTTCGTCGACGCATAGTTTTGGGATGTCAAGAAAACGAAAATTATTGTCAGCGATAGTTCCACAAACAGTTCAAGGATTTGTTGGTCGTCCAGTTTTTATCCTTTCCTGCGAACCGGATTCATCAAACTATGAACGAACATTCATCGATGTCAAATTTTTGATAGATCATGCATCTGCATTGTTCGACAACACTACTTCCAAACAAACACAGTTTCTGAATTCGATGAGTTTGTTGCAAAGATTGTCATATGGTCTAGAAGAAACTCGCCTACCAATTGAAGACGAGATACAACTGTGCACAAAAATAGGCAAAGCTGAAATTCTTATGCTTTGGGAGCACGATTTTATGACAGTCGCAAAATGGATTACATACTGCGATGAGTTTCAGCAACTTCCCAGAAGTATGAAGCTTCAATTTTTGAAATCTACATGGTATATGTGGTCAAGATTGGAGATAATTGCAACTGCCGTCGAGTCTGTCAATAAAAATTGCATCACATATCCCATGACTAGTGGTTTTTGTGTTGATTTTAGACATTTTGACTTTGAAACCAGCTGGTTCACATGATATAGAAAAGATCAACTGCAATAGTAAGTCTTGAAAATAATCATAGAAATAATAACAACATTTCTCAGTTTTTTGGATCCTTTTCAAAGTATATTCATTCCACAAATCGTTGAACCATTGAACCAACTGGAGCCAACTATCCAGGAAATGACCTATATGCTCTGTTTGATCTCATTCCGCCATGGTGGAAAACAACTAGGTGGAGATTATCAAAAGTTGACTGATGGACTCATCGAAAATCTTGCCAATGATTTGCATAACTATTATCTGAACAATCTGAAATTAGCAAACTACGCAGGACGAATAGCGAAAATGATGCAAATTGTTAAACTTGTTGAGGTGAGTGTATATTTGTTTTCTTGAGTTATTAAAATGTGTTTCCAGAAGGACATGTACGAGAGGATAGAACTAATGCAGCTTGGCAAAGTTTTCGATATTTTCATCCTCGATTTTTCGCACCCAGAAATGTTTTACAGTTATGAACGTTGAAAGGGTTTAGTCAAGGGTGTTTTCATTAAAAAAATTCATAAATATTTATATTTTTCAGTTGCCTTTCTGGTCTTGAAACTGATTCACAAAGAGGTTAAACCTATGAACATGAAAGTCCGTCAATAGTTCACCAAAGACTAATTGAAATTCATTTCTGTCTGCCTCTCTTCGTTTTCCTTCTTCTCTCTCATATTCCAGTTGACCTGCGACCAATATAATCATTTTATCAATTTATTGATTTTTATTTTGAACTTTTATGTACACTAATTATGTCTTCACAGTCAACATCGACTTTTACCGAACCTGAGTTATTCAACTGTCAAATATGCTCCCAACCGTCTCATGGTAATAATTTTGGAGCAATTTCTTGTCGAGCATGTGCCGCGTTTTTTCGACGATCTATTAACGGAAATTGGACAACGTTCAAGTGTTGGATTGGAGATGGAAAGTGTAAAGTGAAACTGAATGGGAAGTTTAACTGTAAAAAGTGTCGATTGGATCGATGTTTTGAAGTCGGGATGAAACCAGAAAGTAAGTTAAGTTACTTATATCATAGCGGTACCGGATAACTACGATCTATGAGTAAGAGAGTAAACCAATAATTTTTTTAAAAACTTACTTGAGAGAGTAGCTTAGGTTATCAATTATGTGATTGAATATAATATTTCAACCAAAAATGTCGATAAGCGTCCTTCTAAAAAGTACAAGGTTCTTCTACAAGGTTTTTTAATACCTTTTTAGGAACTACCCTCTTCTCCAGGTATGTATATATGAAAACGATAGTCTTTATTGACACCCTATTTCTTTACTATACTTGAATGTTCAGAGCTTCAACATGGCCGTGATCTGATATCATCAACGCATAACTTTGTGATTGCAAAAAAGCGAAAACTGTTGTCGCTTATCCCACCATCACTTCAAGGGTTTCTTGGTCGCCCCCATTTTATCCTTTCCTGTGAACCGGATTTAGCATCGTCCAAACCTACCCTAATTGATGTTAAATTTTTGGTTGATCATGCTTCTGAATTATTCGACAATCCAACATTGAAACATCCTGTATTTTCGAACTCAATGAGTGTATTGGACAAGTTATCCTATGGTTTAAAGCAAACGCGACTATCTTCAAATGACTCGATGAAAGTGTGCAATAAAGTTGGGAGAAATGAATGTCTTATGTTCTGGGAGCACGAATTTATGACAGTTGCCAACTGGTTGACATACTGCGATGAGTTTCAGCAACTTCCGAGGAGTATGAAGATCCAGTTTTTGAAGTCAACATGGTTCATTTGGATGAGGTTGGAGAGAATTGCAACAACTGCTGAAACATTGAGAAAAGATTGTAGTAAATGTGTGATGTCGGATGGTATTTATATCGATTTCATGGATTTTGACATAGATATCTCCTGGTTCACTAAATATAGAAAAGAGCAAGTAACCTAGTGAGTAAAAAAAAATATTTTCCTAGTCAGAATATATATTCTTGCAGCTTTTTGAACCCTGTGGATTGCCTCTATATGCCACAAATCATTGATCCACTGAATCAACTTGAGCCAAGTATCCAGGAAATGAACTATATGCTCTTCTTACTCTCATTTCGCCATGGTGGAAAACAATTTGGTGGAGATATTCAGAAGTTGGGAGACCGACTAATCGAAAATCTTGCTAATGACTTGCATAACTATTATCTCAATGATTTGAAGTTGGTTAATTATGCGGGACGAATGGCAAAAATGATGAAAATTGTTCAGATCATTGAGGTGATCTAGGACTCAAAAATTGTAAAATTAATGACATATTTCTTAGAAAGACATGTACGAGCGACTCGAACGACTTGAAATCGCCAAAACCTTCGAAATTTTCTCCATTGAGTTCTCGCATCCCGAAATGTTCTATTATCAACATTAATGAAAAACAACCTATTGAAAACGTTGCAAATGATCTGCATAATTATCAGGGGTGGGCGGGTGGCCTCAGGTGGCTCACGTTCAAAAAAGCCATGGTTGGCTTGCTCAGGTTGATTTTCCAGGGTGGCTCACCTGGCAAGCCAACTAATTTCTCATTTCTAAAAAAAACAGTTGAAAAGTGAGTATTTGGCTTTCCGAAGCAGAGAAAATCATTATTTTGAGAATTTTTAAATATAAACGTGAACTTTTCGAATAAAAGCCAACATTTCTCACCTGAGGCCAGCCTGGAAAGCCAGGGTGGCTCAAAAGCCAGGGTGAGCGAGAAAAAACCTGAGAGCCAGGGTGAGGCCAGCCATATTGCCCACCCCTGATAGTTATTATTGTTCGAATGATTTGAAACTGGTGAATTACGCACCAGAAATGGCGGAAATTATCAAAGTTGTTCAATTAATTGAAGTGAGTGTAGCTGGAAAGAACCAGAGCTATTGAAATGGAGGAAATGTGGGCTCCACATTGCCCACTATAGAAATTCCCGAATAAACTAGAGTGGGCTGGGCTTTCCCAAATGGGAAATGAAATATGGAAAAAAAAGCATTAAAAAAATTCACGTTTTGTCTTTTTTATGACGTGTTTTTCATTTCTTTGTTCATTCCATTAAAACTTTTACACGTTCAAATTCACTCAGTTTTCCTATTAAAAACTGGGAAACCCATCTGGGGAACAAAAAATCATTTCAACAGCCCTGGGAAAAGCGCATCCAGTACAGTATATATTTTTCCAGAAAGACGTGTATGGACGATTGGAACATTTTCCGCATCGACTCTTCACATCCAGAAATGTTACTGATCATCAAAAATGAGTCAACGAGCCGAGTTTTTTCTCAATTACAAGAACTTTTTATGTGTTTCATGTGATTAAACGCATTGATGTCAGAAAGTTGCTGCTTTTTCTCTGATTATAAAAATGTATAAATATATTCATTTTAGCTCTGGGAAAATAGGAAAATTAAGATAACTAAAACTTAATGTCTAATTCAAAAAAAGTTACATGAAAAATACACTGATTCTACCATAAAATTTACATAAATAGTCGACAGATTGTTTACCAGAAAAACTCGAGGTTCATTATGTTCTTCTTTGTTTGCCTCCTCTCTCTCTCTCCTACATTATTTGACTTTGCCAGAAAATCAAAAAAACATTTTTCCTCATTTTTTGTTATCGATTTTTTAATACTTTTTTCTCACAATAAACTCTGATTCCTATTTAGCAAAATGATGTCTTCGCCATCAACATCAAGTTGTTCATACGATGAAATCTCATATTGTCAAATATGCTCCCAACCGTCTCATGGCAATCATTTGGGTGCAATTTCTTGTCGAGCATGTGCCGCGTTTTTTCGACGTGCTCTGACTGTAACTGAGAATTACAAAACGTTCAAGTGTCGACTGGGAAATGGGAAATGTTTTACGAAAATGAGAGGAAAGTTCTTATGTAAGAAATGTCGATTGGAACGATGCTTTGAAGCCGGAATGACCCAAAAAAGTGAGTTATTGGGAAGATTAATTTCGATATTTCTGTGTTTAGAGCTTCAAATGAATCGTGACCTGATTTTATCAACGCATAGAATTGTGCCAACAATCCCTCAAACCGTTCAAAGATTTGTTGGTCGTCCACTGTTTATACTTTCCTGTGAGCCGGACTTAGTGACATCTGGACGGACTTTTATTGATTTCAAGTTCTTGATAGGTCATGCTTCGAACTTATTCTCCAATCCGACTTCAAAACAACCTGAATATCTGAACTCAATGAGCATGTTGGATAAGTTGTCATTCGCTCTAAACAAAACACGACAACTGGATAATAACGCAATGAGAGTGTACAATAAAATAGGCAAAAATGAATGTCTTATTTTCTGGGAGTACGAATTTATGACAGTTGCTAATTGGTTGACATACTGCGACGAGTTTCAGCAACTTCCCAGAAGTATGAAAATGCAATTTTTGAAATCGATATGGTTTATGTGGATGAGATTGGAGAGAATCGCAACAGCTGCCGAGGCTGTGAAAAACAATGAGAAGACATGTGCAATGACGAGTGAGATTTCTGTAGATATAATGGATTCTGATTGTGATATCAGCTGGTTTACTAGATATAAAAAAGAGCAACTAACGTAGTGAGTTTTGTGGATATTTAAAAAAAAACAAGTGAACAAGATTTTTCAGCTTTCTGGATCCAGTGGAATGCCTGATCATTCCACACATCGTTGAACCTTTGAACCAACTGGAGCCAAGTATTCAAGAAATGACCTATATGCTCTGTTTACTATCATTTCGCCATGGTGGAAAACATCTTGATGGAGATATTCAAAAATTGACAGAAAGACTCATTGAGAATTTGGCAAATGACTTGCATAATTATTATGTCAATGGTATGAAATTGGTGAATTATGCGGCACGATTGGCTAGAATGATCAAAATTGTTCAACTGGTTGAGGTGGGTGAATATTTAAAAAATCGTTTGTCATAAAATTGCAATTTCTGAAGTTCAGTAGTGGCCAAAATGTGAAATTTTTTGGACGTAACAATAAGTAATCTGAAAATGGTCCAAAATTATATGAAAAGATTTAAACCAGTAAAAAAATGGAAGTGAAAATGTAACGAACGAAAAATTCATTTTAAGAAAAATTGAAACGGTAATTTTTCGATTCACCACATACCAGTATGAAAACAATAAACACTGTTGGACCGTCTTAAACTTTTCATCTTTCAAAAAAAAGAAGAAGAATATTTCACCTTTTTGCCCACTAATGTATGTCTTAAATTTTAAACAATATCATTTTTTCAGAAAGACATGTACGAGCGGATTGAACGAACAGAGATTGCTAGAATATTCAACATTTTTATTCTCGATTTTTCACATCCCGAAATGTTTTATGGTTTTAAAAAATGAAAACACATCATGTTTAATGTTGAATTGAATGTTGTTATTTACAAGTATTATAGAAATTGCCAAAATGTTTGACATTTTCATCCTAGACTTCTCACACCCAGAGATGTTTTTAGTTACAAACGATCAACATGAAAAGTCAAATGATGAACTAAATTCAATGTCTTCTGGCCAGTCACATAATCTGTGAATGTCTAAGTTTTTTGTAATGAATAAAGGAAGTTATACTTCATGTATCTCTATTTGAAAATCATTGGTGATCTAGACCAATAAACTATGTTACAGGTGTTTTTTATAATCATAGGATATTCCTTGATTTTTTTGACAAACAAAAATTCTACTTAAACTACATATAAAATATCAATAGTTCAATTTCTCTTGTTGCCTCGTGTCTAATTTAACAAATAGTGATTTTTATTTATTTTTCTTTTTCTCTCTCGGTCTCCATTTCTCGTTTTTATATTAGTTCTCTTTTTGAAATGTCTAAAATTATTGTTCATAGTCAAAGAAATGTTATCATTGCCATCGACATCAACATCGTCGGATAACCAATGTGCTAAATGTGAAATATGTTTTCAACCATCTCACGGAGATCATTTTGGTGTCTTTTCTTGTCGAGCATGTGCTGAATTTTTTAGACGATCTATTGGAAATAAAACGGAGTTCAAATGTCGATTCGGAAATGGAAAATGTCAAGCAAAACAGAATGGGAGGTTTAATTGCAAGAAATGTCGATTGGATCGATGTATTGAAGTCGGAATGAAACCGAAAAGTACGTTGATTTTTTTCAAATTCAAAAACAAACGAAGAAAATGTGTTTTCTCAGTTCATTTCGTCGTTCAGATCATCCAAATGATATCGCCTTTCTCACTGTGACAAAGCAACAAATATTGTCATCAAAAATCCCACCATCACTCCAAGGATTTGTTGGTCGCCCACTTTTGATCCTCTCCTGCGAGCCGGATCTAGCATATTCTGAACGGAACTTTATCGATCTCAAATTTTTGATGGATCATGCTCTTAGTTTGTTTGGCCATCCGAATCATCATGAGTCGTTGAAATCGATGAGCATGTTGGAAAAACTGACATATGGTCTCAATACTTCAAGACTTAAAACAACTGGAATGAAATTGCTCAACCAGCTAGGCAAAGCTGAAACTCTCCTGCTCTGGGAGTACGAATTTATGACAGTTGCAAAGTGGTTGACATATTGCGATGAGTTTCAGCAACTTCCAAAAAACATGAAACTCGAATTTCTGAAATCGATATGTTACTTGTGGATGAGATTTGAGAGGATTGCAACATCTCTTGACTCTATGACAAATAATGACAATAAATATGCGTTGACTGATAGTATTTGCGTGGATATCACGGATTTTGACATTGATATCAGCTGGTTCACAAATTATAGCAAAGAGCAAGTATCCCTGTGAGTTTTGAGAATAATAAATTGAACTTGACAAAAAAGTATTTACAGTTTGCTGGATCCTGCGGATTACCTTATCGTTAAACATATCGCTGAACCATTCAAAAAACTAAATCCAAGTATCCAAGAAATGACCTATATGCTCTGCTTGCTATCATTTCGTCAAGGAGGAAATAAATTAGGTGGAGAAATGAAACATTTGGGAGATCGAATCATTGAAAATCTTTCAAATGATCTACATAATTATTATGCCAATGATTGGAAATTGGTCAACTATGCGGGACGAATGGCACAAATGACCAAAATTGTTCAACTTGTTGAGGTGAAAAAATTTACCATCAATATGTAATTTCAAAGTTTCAGAGAAACGTGTATGAGAGATTGGAACGAACCAATATTGCCAGAATTTTTGACATTTTTAATCTCGAGTTTTCACATCCAGAAGTTTTTTATGGATACCAACGATGAGAATGATGAAAACATTGATTTTCTTCATTGTATCATGATTAGAGAAAAAAGGACCTAAAAAAGTCTAATGATCGTTGACCAATTATTTACTCCACAAATCGATACTCAATTTTGTTTTTTTCTTTTTTTCCTCCTTCTCTCTCTCTTCTATTTGACAAGTGCAAAAAATCAAATAAAAAGTTTCAATTCCTATTTCGACACCTTTTTCTCTTGAATGCAATAGAAATGTTGTCATTGCCATCGACATCAACGGCAAAATGTGAGATATGTTTTCTACCATCTCATGGTAATCATTTTGGCGCATTTTCTTGTCGAGCATGTGCCGCTTTCTTCAAAAGATCTCTTGCTGGAAATTATGAGGGATTCAAGTGTCGAATGGGAGATGGAAGATGTCAAGCGAAGAAGAATGGAAGTTTTAATTGTAAGAGATGTCGATTGGATCAATGTTTTGAAGCCGGAATGACACCGAAAAGTGGGTTGATGTGAGGTTTCTTATGTAGAACTAGGTGCTGGGAGTTTCAATCTTACTTTTTTTCTTATCCACTTTTTGTTAAGATTCTCTGTTCAAATCGTTACATAGGTCATATAAACTTCAGAATACATTCGACTGTTAAGGAAAACTAAAAACGTTTTTAAAAAAAATTCTTATTTTATAAAAATAGACAGAACCTACTGGGGATTGAAGATATCACTGTCAATAATAAAATCCCGAATTTTGAAATCTCAATGTTTCCAGTGAAGTGAGCTTCAACCACTGAAAATTATGTTATTTAATATTTAGGGATACTTGTTTCCAATAGGTTTTGCCGAGTTTTTTGGTAGCACTTTTGAATTAGCATGTGGTATTGCTTTACCGTTCCCAATATTTCAATTTTCAGAGCTTCAACATGATCGGGATCTTAACTCATCAACTGATCGATGTGTACTTGCCACCAAACGAAAAAACTCGTCATCAACAATCCCACAATCACTTCAAGGCTTTGTTGGTCGCCCATTGTTCATCCTCTCTTGCGAGCCGGATGTAGCAACGGACGAACGGACATTCATCGACGTCAAGTTTTTGATAAATCATGTTCTGGATTTCTTCGCCATCCAGAACACGACTTCAAACCCTTCAGAGTGTTCGAGTTCGATGAGCATGTTGGACAAATTATCATGTGGTCTCGAGTCTTCACGGCTTCCGACAAATGGCAAAATCAAAGTGTGCAAAAAAATAGGCAAAGCTGAAAGTCTTCTATTCTGGGAGAATGATATCATGAAAGTTGCAAAGTGGTTGACATACTGCGATGAGTTCCAACAATTTCCAAGAAATATAAAACTACAATTTTTGAAATCCAGTTGGTATATGTGGATGAGATTGGAAAGAATTGCAAACGCCGCTGCGTCGATGAAAAATAATCAAAGTATATTTGCAATAACAAATGATTTTTCTATAGATATAAACTCCGATTTTGATATCAGTTGGATTACAAAATACAGAAAAGATCAGTTAACATAGTGAGTTTTCAAACCTATCATGTAAAGTGGAACGAAACGTTTCAGTTTTATGCAACCTTTGGATTGTTTGTTCGTTCAACATATCACTGATCCTCTGAATCAACTCGAACCAACTATCAAAGAAATGACCTACATGCTGTGCTTACTATCATTTCGCCATGGTGGAAAACATCTTGATGGTGATATTCAAAAAATGACAGAAAGACTCATTGAGAATCTTGCAAATGACTTGCATAATTATTATTTTAATGATTTGAAACTGGTAAACTATGCGGGACGAATGGCGAAAATGATGCATATTGTTCAACTTGTTGAGGTAAGTTTTTCTCTATTTGTCGCTATTTTTTTGAATTTTAAATTAAACGTCTTCTAAAAATTCAACAAAGTGTCAATTTTTCAGAAAGACGTGTACGAGCGAATGGAAAAAACAGAAATTGCCAGACTTTTCGACATTTTCATCCTCGATTTGTCACACCCAGAAATGTTCTTTGGTTACAAACGATGAAGTTTCGTTCATTTTTGGAATCCGATCTAAATGTCAGGTCACAAAATGTGTAAATACTGGTATTATTGTTGTCTTTGTATGAATAAAGTTATTTCGAGGAAAAAATCAATGATCACAGTCGTTGAGACTGAACTATAAACATTTTTTTTATCGACAGTTGAAAATTGCCGACCTCCAAGGATTTTACATAATTCGTCGACCAATTTTTTTACAGGAAAAATCGGGGTTTTCAAATCTTTTTGTGTCTGTTGCCTATTTTCTCTCTTTTTTTCTCTCTATTTATTGTTTGATTTGACCACAAAATCAGAAACAAATTTTTTATCAACTTATGTAAAGGCACGTTATTGATTCGAAACCATTTTTTGTGACTTTTATAGAAATGTTGTCTTTGCCATCAACATCCGAGTTCTTCGACAGTGAAATCATATATTGTCAAGTGTGCTCTCAACCGGCTCATGGGTATCATTTGGGTGCTATAACATGTCGAGCATGTGCCGCGTTTTATCGAAGATCGGTTCATGGAAATCATCTGACGTTCAAATGTCGATCGGGAAATGGAAAATGCCCAACTAGATCAAATGGAACCTTCACTTGTAAGAAATGTCGATTGGACCGATGTTTTGCAGTTGGGATGAAACCAGAGAGTGAGTGGAATCTCTAAAAATACAAATTTTGTCAAAAACCATTTTTCAGAGCTTCAACATAATCGTGATCTGATTTCGTCGACGGAAAAACAAAAAATTAAGTCACCAATAATTCCCCCATCACTTCAAGGATTTGTTGGTCGCCCACTTTTTATTCTCTCCTGCGAGCCGGATTTAGCAACATCTGAAAGAACCTTTGTCGATGTCAAGTATTTGATAGATTATGTTTCTAATTTTCTTGATAATCCTACATCCAACCACACAGAATGTTTTAGTTCAATGACTATGCTGGATAAACTATCATTTGGTCTCAACACTTTACGACTTCCAACAACTGGCGAGATAAAAGTTTGCAGAAAACTTGGGAAAGCTGAAAGTCTTCTCTTTTGGGAGAACGACGTCATGACAGTCGCGAAGTGGTTGGCATATTGTGATGAATTCCTACAACTTCCAAGAAATATAAAAATACGATTTTTGAAATCGTGTTGGCACATGTGGATGAGATTGGAAAGATTAGCAAATATCGCCGAAGCTGTGAAAAATAATCGGAACATATGTACAATGACAAGTAGTGGTATTAGTGTAGATATTGTAAATTCGGAAAGTGATATCACCTGGTTTACAAAATACAAAAAGGAACAATTAAGATAGTGAGTTTGGAAACCAACTGTGTTATTTTCAACAAAAAAGCTTCCAGCTTCTTGGATCCATTAGAATGCCTGCTGATACCATGCATACTTGATCCATTGAACCAACTAGAACCTAGTATTCAAGAAATTACCTATATGCTCTGCTTACTCTCATTCCGCCATAGTGGAAAGCAATTTGGTGGAGATCTTCAGAAGTGGGCAGATCGACTCATCGAGAATCTCGCGAATGATTTGCATAATTATTATTTGAAGGTCTTGCAGATAGAGAACTATGCGGGACGAATGGCGAAAATGATGAAAATTGTTCAACTGATTGAGGTTTGACTGTATTTTTTGAATATTAAAAAAAATTAAAATAGTGAACAGATTCAATTGATGATATGTATTATAAGTAGGGATTTTTGAAGGATTTTTAAAAATTTTCAAAAAAACGGAACCCGTTTGTAAACAGACATACGGGTTATACGTGCTCTTTTACACGGAGCCCGTTTACCTGGTCCTTCATTTACCCAGTTGCCTGTTTACCCAGTTGTTTCTTTTTTTTCTCTTTTTTCGAACAGATACATTTTTTTAAACGGACAAGCGGGCTGATGCAAATGGATCAGAAAATTTGAAAATCGACTATACTCTCAATTAAAAACATAAAAACGATCTAGAAAAAAAGAAAAAAATCCTAATATCTGAAAAAACCGTCAATTTATTTCAGAAAGACATGTACGAACGAATGGAACGAACCGAAATCGCCAGAATGTTCAACATTTTCATCCTCGATTTCTCAGATCCGGAAATGTTTTATGGTTACAAACGATAAATCAACAATAAACAGGCTTATCAATTTAATACTCTCGTTGAACTCTTCCCACTGGTATCGTTCATTGTGTGGACCTGATCTGATGTTCGTTGACCGGTCACAAAATCTGAAAACTCAAATGTGATATATCATATCAGTGTTTTTTGTATTTATATGAATAAAGTTACGTTTTATCGCCACTCGAAAATCTTTAATAACATAAATAATAGCGATTTGATCCAGTGGTGGATATATGGCGAGGGAAAGAATGGATAAGTTGGCATAAGCACCAAAACCTATGCCAAAAATTGGTGACATAAATAATAGCCCAACTGGGAGGTACATAAATACACTGGGAATCGCTGACTGGATGATAAGAGCAGTGAGAAGTTGTTGTTGTAACTGACGTGTTCTTTGACTTAGTGCCACGTCTGGGACTTTAAGTTTTGAATAGGATTGGTAACCGAAAAATGACATAACGATAAAAAAGAAAACCTAGAAGAGTTATAGTTTTTGGGTTCTCTAACCAAGCAAATTTACCAGTGCAAAGTTGATGAAACTCATAGCTACAGCTGTTTTCCAAGGGGTGAAGCAGTTTTCCCCTTCCGTATCACACTCGTAATAAACCGGTCCGTTGTAGCATACCTGATCCATTGATAAACCATACCATTTCATGAATTCTGGCCGTAACAACTCGGTAGCATACTCTGATTCACCGAGTAGAAAATACTTCAAGGTGCCAACAAAGAACCCAACACCAAAAGAAGCGGCGACCCAGAGAAAGAGTCTCTGACCTTGGAAGAACCTCAACCATTGACCACGACAAATGGCAATGTATCGATAGATGAAATGGACAACGAGGATGACGATGAGAACTGTGTACATTGTGCAGAATTGCACTGAAGGATCATTGTATCTTTCATAATAATAAAAATCAACAATTTTGCAACTACCATTCAATATGTTTTTAGTATTTTCATGATTTGACTTATCTTTGAAACAGAGATTTTTCACGTTTGAAATTAAAAAGTGAAAAATGGCAGTCTAAGCCTATTTCGTTTTTCAATGAAAAATTATTTTCAGCCTCTTCAACATTTGAATTTTTAACTCACACTGAAACAATGGCCCAATTGTTCGATTAGGGCCCTTATATATTCGAAACAAGACATATGACGTATTTGTGCTATGCGCAGACTGTAAAACATCAATTTCACCCTTTCTCTCTTTTTTTTCTTGGCTCACCGTGTTTGACGAAAATGCAGAAAGCGAGTAAAGTACTTCAATCAACGCATAGCTCATCATCAAATATTTATATGCTCCAAACGTCGAACGAGAATGATACTTGATAAGGATGAAAAGAAGGGAATTTGCTGCAAGAGACATTACCAACCCAATAGTATCGAAAGTTGACACGTAGGTGAGCAAGTTTGTTGGATTAATCATTCTGAAACTAATAAACGCGATTTGATTTTAAGATTAGACGAATAAAGAAAAACACACTTTGAAAACGACTTCGTTCTCCACGTCAATTTTTTTTTTTTGATTCATAGTGAAATCATATGATTTGAAGTCAGTTAGATTAACAACAGTAACATTTTTCTACGAGTTTTTGAAATAAAAAAGAAAAAAGAGAATTTTGAAGAGATTTTGATTGAAAAAAGGAAAAAAAAACTTTATTCTTCGGATATTATTTTGCAATTAAAAGAATTTGGACAAAATTCATCGAACCACTGGCTGTTTTTATTGTGGATGGATGGTGGATGGGCATATGTAATTAATTAGACAGCCTGATGTTCACGTAAATAAATAAAGAGAAACTGACTAGGGAGTTTCTATTTTCGTAGATGAATGATCGAAGCGAACGTGTCTAGTGATGTAGAATTGGCTTATGAACAAGGATGTCATGTTTTTTTAATGAATTGGGTGCATATTCTTGAAATAGTCAAATTTCAAGTCAGAACTTATAATTTAGTCGTTGTCCGAAGTTAAAAATTAAAAATAGACCAAAGTTTTACAGAAACACAGATCGGCTTGAAACAACCCAAAAAAACAAACAATCAAGAGAACAAACTGTTCGATGTGGCCCACTCGGTGAGGATTGCCTCCTAATCTCACGATTCTTATGAGGTTGTTGGTTTGGACCCTCATGCGAACATTTTTATTTGTTTTTATTCGGTCGGAGCAGTTTTGAGCTTGTGAAAAATGATGTGTTCAGGCTTTTACTGATTTTGTGAAAACTAGGTCGGATCAGTCTGATACCGTACTCGGTTTAATAATCCCACTGAAAATGTTAGGTCTTCAATGCGTCACACAAAAATAAAACAGATCAGTTTTCAATGATATTATCAATAAATGACCGAGAATTCACGGGTTTGTTATATGTTATCCATAACTTGTTCATCTTTTTCATTTCCATTTTTGAATTTTCTAGTTCAAACTGATCAAAGCTAAACCAAACCAATCAAAATCAGAAAACTCTTCTCTTTTTTCAGTCTATATTTATTCTATCCAAAAAAATACAAAAAAAAGAATAATCATAAAAATAGAAAAAAAATGGATAAAACTCATTATTTTTGGAATAAAAAGAGAAAGTAATAAACATTTCAGACTTGCCGTTTATAATAAATTAGATTTATAAACGCTCCGCGCAACATGTTTCTCATCGAATCTAATCAAGGGTTGGTTGAGTTCTAATTTAATTTTGGAGGTTAAAGATTGATAGAAAAAAAAAGAAAATTAAGGTTCAACGACAAATCTTAGAAGAATACTTTTCGGCTCACAGAAGACCTTAATCTATTCATGGAGATGATGTTTGATATTTTCTCTTTTCTCCATGTGCGCGCACCGATTTAAAATGCAATCAATTTTTTTTTATTTATTTTTTTTTATTGAGCTTTGAAAATCTTATCTGATTGTTTACTTTTTGGCATCGTTTGAATTTTCTGGACTGACTGTGAGCCCATCATTTGGAAGCTCTGTAAGGCTTTTTCTACTTCTCGGACCCCATTTTTCTAGAGTGGTCCATTTCTGGCTCATTCTTTTTCATCATCATCAGTGGGTTTATATCCGGGAACTCTAATCATACCTTACATCAAGATACCAGATTCGATCCCGTTACCTTTAGATTTGCAGGCAATCATCCCACCTCAGGCATTTGGAAACTCTTGTCCCTCTCTAAAACATTTCATAGGACCCACAGGGAGTCCGGTTGTCTAGACAACCTCTCCTACGTGAACCCGCTCGTCGAAAACTCATTCTTCATCAACATGATTTTCATCGATTTTGTTGTCATTGCAGGAAATGGTAATTTTCTCATAACTTCCTTGACTTCAACTATTCTTATTTATCTACTGATTGTTAGATCGAAGAAGCATTTCGGATCCTATAAGTACCTAATGATTGTCTACGCTTTGATAGAACTTAATTTCTCCAAATAAATAAATAGTTTTGTGTTATAAAATACATGTTGTCTTATGTTAACAAAAAATGTTTATAAACTCTGATCGAAAAAAAATATCAAAATACACAAAAAACGGGAGAAATAGTGTGTGGATTGTGGAGAGCTTTAAACATTTTACAAACACACGCCTCCAACGTGGAATGTTCACTACTAACGCGCCCACTATTTCGTCAAATTCGAACATCTAATCTTCTGAGAAACGAAGAGCTATTTAAGTGGTTCTCAAATGCTTCCCACAACATACCAAGTTTCAGTTGGCAATTATGAACTTCTTCTTCCTATTCTCACTTTTGGCATTGTTTGCAGTCGCTCTTGCTCGAGGTGGATTTGGTGGACAACAACAAGGATTTAAAAGTCAACGAAGTGGTTTTGGAGGTCAGCAGCGAAGATTCGGAGGTCAACAAGGTAGATTTGGTGCTCAGCAAGGAGGCTTTGGTGGACAACAAAGTAGACTCTTTTTTGGAAGAAAATAAAGTTTCTATTACTACTACTGCTACTGTTAATAAATTATTTGGCTTTTCAATGTGAAAATTAATTTGATACTTGAATAGTAACAACTTTTGAGCTGTTCCATAGTTGACCGGATGAGCGGCGATGCAGTTCAATCTGGCAAGTTGTGCATCAAACTTGACAAAGGTTTCTAAGAGTGTGGTTGTTTGAGTGAAGAGACCACATTTATCACATTTGCAAGTTTCAGATCAAGGAAAAAAATAATTTTCGATCTTGGGACAACAGTATCAAACGAAAAACCAGTCAGAACACAGGTTTGATACGTTAGCATGAAGCCAACTTTAATTATTCTTTGTGAAAATCCAAGAAAATATCTACATTATCAGCAGAGCCCGTTGTGTTCTCCTAATCTCGAAATTCCTACTTTCGATGTAATCAACAGTGCTGTTTTTTCATCCTATCCGAAAAACAAAATAAAACTTTCATCGGGCGCCTTGCATTTTAAGTAAGCCAATTTTGCATTTTCAGAAAAGCAAAAGCATCAAATTTCTCAATTATTTCCGCATTCCTTTAGCAGGTGTTTTTGCTTTGTTTTTCCAACAAAAATAATCTGGATTTGTTACATGTGGTTGAATCTAATTATTTGT